>JACXGK010000136.1:6429-58102 GCA_016801125.1 Novumbra hubbsi | reverse complement strand
ATAGCGTAGAATGTTGATCAATTAAGCTTTCATTAATACGATATGTATTATGTGTATATTGTATTTGTACTGTGTATACATGGCATCTGAAAAAAAAAACAATTATGCAATGCCTTATATGTATCAGGTTGCATTTATCAAGTGCATTAAATATGCTGCTAACGGATTGCATTATCCACGCTTCAGCAACAAAAAACATTTGACTGTTTTTTAGGCTTATCTTCTCTGTACCCTCAAAAGTGGATGTCATTACAGTCAGAGAACATCTTAATGTGTCACTTCCTTCTGTTGAGATGAGGTTCACAGACTTTACCTGGGAGTTAATCTATAGAACTAACTGTGCGCTCTTTCATTTATACCTCATTATAATAAACACTATATATAAAATACATTATAGAGCGCTAAAATATTTTTGGGGGGGATTATAAGATTTCCGTCTTTGGTTTTTCATGGGGCAAATGCAGATTGTTGAGTACAATGAGGAGCTTGAAATGTTAAGTACATAAGGCACAGAGAGGAAATGACATCAAATGGTCTTTTGTATTCAGTGTGGTTTAAGAGTAGAGGGAGACCCTTCTTTTACTGAGATTATTTTACGGATTAATGTCACCTGGTCGGCAATGCTCAGATTGTTTCCTTCTCTCGCTGTATTTCCCACCCCTGTACACCAGCGCTGTATTTAATCAGTCTGTTCATGATGCATTGCCCGGCCTCACCCCCCAGGCAACAGAACTGCGTTTCTGCATTACAGGAAATGTAATTATGAAATTACAAAGCAGCAGGTTGATTAGCACAATTCAAATGAGTGGGTACACAGCATTAGGCTGGCTGGCTGTAGCCCTTCTAATTAGCATGACCAAATGACTTCCATTGGGTCTCAATGAGCCCTTTCATTAAGTGAATCGCAAACTATAGTTAATTAAAACGAGTGGATAGCTAAACTTCCCCTCTCCTTTTATGAGTGCACCCGGCTGCCAAAATAGTTTTCACAATTAGAACAACATTGATCCTTTCCTTTTGGTCTCCTGAGGCCTGTGCAGGCGCATAGGGCCGGTGTTGTGGTGAATACCAGGGATAATACATCAAATATGGAAATCTTCCTCCTGAGCCGGCCCGTCATAACGGTTCTGATCAGCCCCGTCGTCAGAATGTTCTGCAGTACGTCTAAGACTTGATCAGGGGGAGAGAAAAAAGTCTCCGGTTTTAGATAAGATTCTGAAGAGAGAGACAGGACGGGTCGGATGATGTATGAATCGTTTAATTGAACAGGGCCTGCGGAAAAGCGTTTCTCCTTGTTTTCACTGTTTGTGCATCCATCCCCCGACCACCTCTGGCTGTTTTAATTGACTTTGTACTCCCCTTGCTGTCAACACACAGGTGCCTATGGCCCCTCTATTTCAGCTCCAGTGACTCCAGGCTAAACAGATGCCACACAGACACTTACAGTGATGCATGCTGGCAGTGGACCGGGGTACATAACAAAGACTTCTCAATGCAGTCGATTGTCCCTCCCCCCTAGTTCCAACTAGTCGTTGCATCCGGTCTGCAGGAGAATACCTCTGAAGTTGTCAACATGTTCAGGTGGCCTAAGGCGCAGACTGCTGACTGATGTGACTCACAGGCACTCAGTCCTGTGGCCCTGACAACGGCGGGGAAGGTACGTGGAAGAGGGACGAAGCCAGCTAAAAGTAGGTCCCCGGATTGATGGGGCCTAATATCCCGATCTGTTCACACTCATTTGCAAGGCAAAGCTATATAACTAATTGACATCATTGACGTGGGCGCGGAAAAGTGTTCGGCCATCCTCGTTTGCTATCCTTACACTGATTTTATTTGAACACTTGGAAGCAACCTGATGCATCTCTCTTCCCTCCAAGACCCACGCTCCACTCTCAACTGATTGGCTGTTCTCCTGAAAGAATAGGACATCCAGAAGAAGCAGCGCTGCTCTGCTGTGTGACTGAGAGCACCCTGTGCACATTCAGCCACAAACAAATGTACCCAGATAGGCATGTACACACACACACACACACACATACTCAGACGCAACAATCTATACACAAAAACATACTCAGACCCAAGCATGTACACACATACATTGACACAAGGGTATAGCAAGCTCATTTGCACACACACACACACACACACCCACAGGCTCTCCGCCTCTCCCTTTAAGAGTGTTCCTCTGTCACACACAGTCATTAATGTGTCCCTGTGATCTGTGAGCTGGAAACAAACGAGCACGCCGGTGCCTCAGCAGACTTGGTCAAATGGGCTGATGTCGGTACGGTTCAAGTCCCTCTTAGAGACGTCAGATCAAACCCCCAGATTGCCTGTGGTGGATTTGAAGCCACACCCGGGAGGGATGGTGAAAGTACATTGGCTGCTGCTACAAGATTCTCAGAGGAGATTGGTCCTAAGAATCCAATGACAGGGCAAGGTTATCTGAATGCGGCATGGGTAGGGTGTGTTGTGTTACACCCGCCCACGAGGTCACCTTCTGTCATACACAAAGGAGGAGAGACATGGTCTGCTAAGGATGCGCCAGCACAGAGACACTTGACTCCTTGGCAATCACACTAAAGGAGTAAAGCTGAGCCCAAGCAACCCGCCTGTAAGTGTCTCGTTGATCCGTGACCCGCTAGCACCCCCTCCTGGTAAGTGTGGAACGTGGTACCCGTCGAACACAGTTGTTCAAAACGAACGAAGGATATGGATACATGGTGGCGGAGAAGGCAGTGGTGTTTTTCCATGTCACGTCCAGATATTGCCGTGTGGGGGGGCGAGGTGCGCGGAAAGCACGTGACCTGGCGGGAGTCGGGAGGACGGGCAGATGTCCGATCCCCCAGAGACCCACACAGCAAAACCCCTAGCAACCTACCAGTGACCTGGGAGCAGGGATCACCGGGAGTTACATTGGTTTGTGATCTCCCAGGCTCTCCGAGGCCGTTTGGGGTTGGATGGAGTTAAGGGGGTCACTGGCAGGGAACTGACAACAACCACTGTGAGTAGATAGAGGGTCACAGCTGCACTCCTGTTCCCGGTCCTTGAGCGTCACTTAGGGCTATTTCTGTATGACTAAGGCAAAGAGTATCTATAGACATTTGAACTATATATTTGCAGCTAGTATGTGAGATTCAGGATACTGAATATATTCATATTCTTATAGCAACATGGTGATGGGTGTTGGTTATTGGGTTGAGTGCTGGTGTAATAGTCTCTTGCTCTCCTGCCCTGAGGTCGCCCTGAGGTCATCCTGAAGTCATCCTTAGTGCTCCTCAGCTTCTCATCATCAACAATGGACTTTTTAGGAGCACTCCTCCATTAACCCAGAACTATCTTAATAACTGATTTGCACTACAATTGTTTTGTAATGTTTATAAAAAGAATTAAGCCATTTTGTCTGGAATTTGATTCCGTAAACTTCAGCATCTGATTTGGTTCTACAAACACATTCACAGTTAATGAACCAATTTCAATCAACCCATAAACCCCAATGACACGTGGAGGTGTTCAATGGAGGTTTCGAAACGTGCCGTTATAGTCGTCGAGCTTGTCTCGGCCTTCGCTTTCCTGCTCTCCAACCTCCCGACCTCCGAACGTGACGCCGAGACCCACTCGAAAGAGATTTCCTAAAAAGCAACGCACAAACAACATTGTTGTCTCACTCTGCTAAAGGCTTTGGCCTTGTTGAACACTGCCGTCTGCCGGCGTAATGGTTCCCAGGTAATAGTGGTCCCCGAGGAATGCAGAGCGACAGCCTAGACAGGTGTCAGTGCAGCCTGTCAGAGCCCTCAGCTCAGAAGTGACAGTTTAAAAAGTGCTATGTCTGACAGTGTGTCCCTCCGGCAGGGTGTGTCTACTCACTGCTCATCCAGGTCAGAAGAACCGTGAAATATTAATGTGTGGCAGAGAGGCAGAGAGCTAAAGAGGGAGGGAGCTAGACGGGGGGCAGAAATATCCAAGTTGTAGGCGATAGCGAGAGTGTCGAGCTCTTGCTGTTAATATGTGCCTGTCGCTGTGAATCGCTCGTTGCGAGTGTTTACAACGCTAACAGGTGTCACTAGTTCAGCCGTCGCTAGTTCGGGCTCATTTTAAAGAGGATGCGTATCTTACGGTGGGTGCATGTTGCCGTGTCTGTTCTGCGTGACTTTGCCGGTGTTGAAGGGTGTCAGGTGGTTGGTGAGGGCAGACGACAGATAATCGTTAGGGAAGCTTGGCTCACGTTGAGAGTCATCCCTCTGGCTGCAGTGATTTAGGGAGGAAATCCATACTCTGTAAGCCCGCTAGATAGACATCTCAGTATGAATATGTATTGTGTTGTACTGGATGAGCGGAATGAACGTATTTGGTGCACCTGTGTTTCAGACAACGGCAGCCATGCAAGGAGCTGGTTGAGTTTATAACATGCAAACCGTGACACATACAGGATGTTTATAACCTCCACGTGACCTAAGGTCTAACCTAAACATCAGTGTTCAAAACATATTTTGAATAATAGTCTTCAGGCATTTGGAATGGTAGAAAAACGATTAGTAAGAATAGTATTCATGTTAAGTTAGCTTGTGACTCTCTTAGAGGGAAAAAGCCACAGACGAGAGGTCTTCATAATCACAGCCTGCTTTGTAGCACGTCCATCACCCTGCCGTTTCCTCCTGTACAACATAACCACATGCCCTGATGAGCCAACACGTTATGAACACTCAGAGGTGAAGCGAATAACATTGATCCTCTCCTAACAAGGGCACATGTCAAGGTCTGGGTGGATTGGATGGTAAGTGAGCAATCAGTTCTCGTCGTCAACGTGTTGGATGCAGGGTAAATGTGCGGGAGTGAAGACCTGAGCGACCTTGACAAGGACCAAATTGTATCAGCCAGATGACTGGGTCAGAGCGTGTCTGAAACAACATGGCTTGTGGGGCGCTCCCGGTCAGTGGCGGTGGTCTGAAGAGGGACCAATGAGGTCGCCTGGGCCTTCAGGGCCTTCACGTGGACGGCAGTTGTTCAAAGAACGGGACAAGGCAGCCGATGACGCGCACCGCTGACTTTACCACCCTCTAGGGGGCGTTGTGGTCCGCGGCGGACATGCCAAGCTTCTTAAGAGAGAGGTTGTTGTCCTGGCCCCAGGTATGGCCCTTGTTCGGTCACTTTGTTGTTGCATATATGAGCCAGGATGGCGGTGTCGTCTGCAGACTGAAGTATGAAGTTGGAGCTGTGTCTGGTCAAACAGTCATGCTTTGAGTTTAGCACAGACTTGTTCAATTGACCAAGGGCTTTTGGTTGGGTGAAGTCCTAATATTCAAGGACTTGACTCTTGTGAGAGATCTAAATAGGATACCGGCACGTTTGCCTCTCTTCTTTCTCCTCGATTGGCGTGTTGCTCAAACTGTATGAGCAAGCAGCGCAGCCATGTACCAAAATTAAAACAACACAAACCGCAACAGACGGCGTAGCGAATGCCCAGCCATTGTCAGTGCGACCTTCCTCTCCTCCGCGTGGCGCCTGGAGCCATGCCAACATTAAACATTGTTGCAGACCAGGTACACCCCTTCGTGGCATTGGGATTCCCTGATGGCAGTGGGCTCTTTCAACACATAGTTCAGGACTGGCTTGAGGGACATGATGAAGAGTTCAAGGTGTCGCCCTGGCCTCCGAATTCCCCAGATCTCATCTGTGGGATGTGCCAGACCAACCGGATGTGCCAGACCAAGTTCATTCCACGGTGTCTCCACCACGCAAGTTACAGGACTTGAAGGATCTGCTGCTGATGTCTTAGTGCCGGATAATACAAATGTATTCGGCTCAAAACAATGATTTTCTGCAAATAAGATAACTTAGAAAATGTCTCTATTATTTGCCTGGTAACATTAAGACTATGGTATAAATAAAGCTCCATAAAGTCTCACCTTCTTAACACTAAAGTAAAGGCCTCAGTTCAGATCCAGTTGTTAAAACAGTGTTCAGTCCCACATGCTGACCCCATGCATTTAACAGTACACTTTTACTCTCCCTTAAATGTGACTGAGCCATACATACCACCTCTTTACATTGCAAGAGAATGCATTGCGGTGCTAAATGTTTCACACCAGCTGATCCAGCTGTACAGGCAATGCAGGAATGTTGATTTATTGCCTGGTGGAGTAAATTAAATCGATGCAAATCCTGCTGTTTGGGGAAGCGCCTGAACAACTTCAAGTGAACAAAATAATACCACAGGACACAGAGGTCTCCCTGTTATGAGAACATGCTCTGACTCAGACATGTGATGAGGCATGTTAAGTCTGTCAACTCTTAATTCAGAAGGAAACTACCCTTTTCTTTGAGATTTGTGTGCTTTTTAGCACAGAATAACCAAGCAGAAATGTCTTGATAAATGTAATTTTGCCATCCAATCATCACCCACTTATTGGGGCTTCGTAGGTGAATGGAAATATTCCCACCTAGGAACATGTTTTTCTTTCTTTATTTCTTTGAGCATACAATGCCCCTCCTCCCACCTGTATTGAATTAAAAATGCAATCGGAAATGATTTCTTTACACACAGTAATCTAAACCTGTTGCAAGCCCTCTAAAAGGAATCTGCTTAATGCAATTACAGATGTAGAGGTGTCTTTACACAGGAGGCTCGGTTCTGGTAAAATGGTTCCTTCCCAGTTCAGGTGTTAGTGTGACCCTCACCCCCCCCCACCCCGGTAGGCTACAGACCCATTATTGCATGATTGATGGCATTAAATTGCTTTTATCCAAGTTTTATCAGGATTTACAGGGCTCCCATACCACAGGGCACCACCGCCATTCTTTTAATAAATCATCGCCAACACCTTCCCCTTCCACTCACTGCAAGGCTACGTCTGGATACTGAAGATTGATGGCCCGGCTGGCACTGTGTGCCAAAATCAGCCACACCCGACACACTGATGGACCAACATATGTACATTTTTTTCTTCGTAATGGAAAATGTCAATCTTGGTCGCTTGGGCCAGGAAATAGTTTTTCTCATTATTGGGAAATGCCACCTTATTTCTCATATACAAGCCTTTGATTAATTTCAAAGGAGAGACAGACATTGGACACTTTGAGGCTGTCGATTTTGTTTTTGTCTCCCTGAGCGGGGGGAACAATTGAAGTTGGAGAAATAGTGGAGCTGACCTTTGAACTTTAAGTCTGGAGCGAGTCGCTCACGGCCGATGAATTCAGTGAGACTCCCCGTGCAGAAAGATTGGAGAGCACCTTACCGGCTGAGCCGCCACCAGGACAAAGAGGCGACAGAACAAGTGTTAACATAGATAAATAATTAGGGATAGATGAAACATCAGCTTGTTTGTTGAACAGGAAAGGTCCAAACAAATTACTCTTAAATTGAACGCTGAGGTACAACAATAAACCCTGTCCAGCCGTTGGCTGAGCCACATGCATTTCAGCTTAATATTATCAGACAGTGTCTCCGCACAAATTGCTCAGTGATGGCAACGTGATTCTTTCAATTTGAATACTGATTAATTTCCTATTGGTTTCTCTCCTCAGCGGACGACCGTAGTCAAACAGCATGTCAGATATTCTATGTTCTTTGGCTGAAACGTCTAATAAACCCGCAGGGCCTGTTTCATAGGCTCTAAAAGGCATTGCTAATGCAAAAGCTACATGCATTGCAGCCGGAGGATTGATGGGAACTCACCTGCTTCAAAGAGACTTTGTTAACACTTCCCAGTGCACTATACGCCCAGGACTGAAGCTTCAGTGGTGATGTTATTTCTTTAAAGATACTTTTTATGTTGTTGGTATTTATGCTTCATTAAACAGAGTGATGAAAGATAGACAGTGTTTACTGCTGAAAGAACAGTGGGGCAAATTCAACCCATGTTGCAGAAAAAAAAAACATACTAGTAGTATTGTTTCTATTGTAAAAACCAACGCCGTTACAAAAAGGTAACTAATGAATCTTCTTAGGACTATTTTAACACCATAATTATTTATTATAATAAACTGGGCATATGGTAAATGCTGCTAGCTATTACAATACTTCAGATTGACTGTCTTAGACTGAATCACTTCAACTGTAATCCTGTTTGATGGAATAACTTGTTTATTTCAGGAATGACTGTCCCAGATGAACTAATCCTATGATGACATAAAGTTTTCATCAAAAAACCGTCTAGGTTAAGCTTTCAGGTTAGTCGATGGGAAAGCAACATTACACACAGTCAAAACAAATCATTAATTTGCAGGGAGGTTTCAGGGAAAGAAACCCAGATGTTTTGGGTGTTAGATTAAAGATAAACTACTCTCCTTGGCTTTCTCGCTGATCAGCCTCTCTAGATTTCAGTTAGTAAAATAGCAGGACATGCGGTATACCATGCTATAAACATGCGGTAAACCATGCTGTAAACATGCGGTGAGCCATGCTGTAAACATGCGGTGAGCCATGCGGTAAACATGCGGTAAACATGCGGTGAACCATGCGGTGAGCCATGCGGTGAACATGCGGTGAGACATGCGGTAAACATGCGGTGAACATGCGGTAAACATGCGGAGAGCCATGCGGTGAACCATGCGGTAAACATGCGGTGAACCATGCGGTAAACATGTGGTGAACCATGCGGTAAACATGCAGTGAACCATGCGGTAAACATGCGGTGAACCATGCGGTAAATCATGGGGACATTGTCAGGGGAGATGTAACGAGGCTCCAGGAGAACAGTGAAGGGGCCAGAGTTCGGAGAGCCGAGGCAGAAGGCTAATTGGTGGGAGGAACCCAGGGAGCAAGAAGGGAGGAAGGGGCAGCAACGGAGGGCAGAGAGGGTGAACCCAGGCAAAACTGCCCTCACGGCTGTTCGGCCCCAGTGACTCGGTAGCCCGGGAGGAGGTAAGTCGGTATGGGGACGGAGAGGCAGCCGAGACGTACACCGCATGAGGCCACTGGGAGGCCGCCACTCCAGGATTGTTTTCTGGTTTTAATTAGTCCCTAACCACTTGTTCTTGGTTTAATATAACACCCACCAGGGCGCTATAAACACACGCTCCAGGGCCTGCCCCTTTTTCCTGTCCCTGTTACAATATGTATTCAGCTCTTGTGCGGTGGAAGCTCCCAGTGTACATAGATACATTGGGATTGCCGTAATGAGAACACAATTACCTTACAATTGGCTTCCAACTGGGAACCGAATGGTTTTTGCTTTTCTGGATAAAAAAAAAAACCCTGCTGCTGAAGCATCATCCATCAGGCTGTGAAGGAAATTGAAGACCACATTTTTTTTACAGAAGTTGGAAATAAAATAATACAAATGCCTTGATTAGGAAAATGATACAAAATAGCATCCAAGTGTGTGGATATCCTAGTGAGCAGCAAATACTGATCCACCAGTCTACCATATGGGGAGCTTTACATGTATGGGAGGATGACACAAAAGAAGCTGTTATTCAAAAAGTCCCATTTGAAAGAACATCGGAGTGGTTCAAGAACAAATGGGAGAATATTCCAGTCAAAGTTCTGGTCTTAATCCCCAATGAGAGTCTGTGGCACTATTCAAGTATGTTGGTCCACAATCAATAAGCTCTGTCAGGGGGCTGACGAAAGACCCCACGGCAACTCAGAACTTCAGAGTTTCTCTGCAGGGATCGGAGAACCTTCCAGAAGGACAACCATTTTGGAAGCATTAATCAGGTCTTTGGTGGGAACATTAGACAGAAGTCACTACTGAGAACAATGCATATGTTAAGGACTCTGAGAGCATGTGGAAAATATTCTCTGCTCTGAAGAGACCATAATCACATTATTAAGCCTGAATGTAAAAAGCTAGTAGAGGCATACCCTAAAAACCTCAATGCTGTGATTGATGCCTAAGGACTTTGAAATGAATGATGGGGCAGTGTATACAGATGAATGGCACTTTATATTATTTTATCAATTACCATTTAAGTCTATAAAAATAACAAAATGTGTAGGAAGTGAAGGGGTCTGAATACTAAAGCACAGTAGATATAATTCCCATACATCGTTCATCATTCAACTCTCCAAGACTGCATGGCAAGGCATCACATAAAATGATCAAACACACTTCTGGAGAGCTGTTCTTGTATTTCAGTTCTGGTTTAATAAGAGGTTTGCTAATCTAATGTGCCCAGATGGAAAGCCAATGGCTTTCTGTGAGGTTCTTAGACCTTAGATTAACTGATGTTCTCCAACTGCACTTTCCCCTCTGTCTCTTTTTCTCACAAAAGGTAAAAAAAAGGTAACTACTGCTTCTCTGGGAAAGAAATGGAATGAGGGAGAAAAGGAGTGTTGGAGAATTGAAAATCTTTTTTCAAATGAATTTCTTGCTAGGGGTCTGCACACAGCATATTTGTTCTATCGTTGACAGGCGGTAGAATACGCTTTCTAGCTAGTGGCTAGATTCTGCAATTTTCTCAGGTTTATGAGAAAATATGCCAAAACATAGACTAGTCTTCATGTCAAAGGAGAGTTTCTGGTAAATTGCATCGTTGCAGGCCTCCCATGTGGCACAGTGGTCTAAGGTTCTCTTGTAGCACCATGCCCATCGCCACAGTCCTGGTTCCTTGACCCATGTGTCATTCAGGTCGGATGGGCATTGTGGAACAAAACAGATTGTCTCGGTGTGAATTGGAGGAAGGCCCTGCCCCAATCTGTTTGGAGTTGTTTCAATGAAACAGGGCCCTCGAAAATGTATGTAAGTAAGACAAGAGACGAAAGAAACACAATAAAAATGTTGCTGTGCGTCTAAAGAGCATTGGGGACAGTAATTGGCTATGGGATTTGAACAGACGACGTATACTATTTGCGTTATCGTTCCATCTTCAGACATCTCCCCCAAGTAGGTCTCCATCACTTTCGCAGCGCGGCTGTGGTTCTTATCAAGTTTTTTTTTGTTGCCAATCAGTTGTTCTCACAAAAAGGTTAAGCATGACAAATCAAAATCAGTTTCTATCTCTCACCATTCATATTTCCCAAATGTTCCCCTGATCCCCTACACCACTAGACCGTGACACCGCCACTGGATTCCACAGATTACAGTGGCAGACAGGTGTCACTGTAATTCCTGCCAAATTGTCTTCTGACACGCTGGCATTTCTGTGAGCCAAACCTTTCCAATTTGGACTCATTCGTCCATATACCTTTCAGCTATTGGTTGTCACTCCATACTTCAAGGTCTTTCACATACTGCCATCTCTCCTACTTGTTGCCTGTCCTGAAGAATGGCTTTTATGCTGCCACAAGGCTAGTAGTTGTAGGCCTCTCATGGTCGATGCATATTCTTTGGTGCCAGCTGACTTTGCCGGATCATGAAAAAGCACTGCATTTCCTTTTGAGCGCTTCATTATCTGTCTTTATTCTGCCCATTCTGTTCATTTTTTGAAAGAACATTCTAGTACAATGTTTTTTTTTAAAAGAGCGTGTCACATTGCAAGATTTGAATTCCCTTTTTGAATCTCAGGACACTGAGCAGTCTGATATGAACCTGGGTAGCTCCAAGACATGATCAAGTTCCCCATTGCCCCCCTTCTACCTCATCCCTCAAATCACAGAATGGAGCTGCTCGTTAACATGCTTTCTTTGAGGTCCAGATAGCTACTCTGTTGACATTTCTCCTGATACATTTTAAGATGGTCCTTTTCTCCCTGGCTCTCTCTGCCAGTAGAAAGTGGGGGTAAACACAAGAGAGCTAATTACAGGACCACTCAGAGAACGCTGGGCACTGCAGAGCAGAAAGCGTCTGAGTGCTTCTCAAGCACACGTCCCCGACACCGGACCCAGGACCAGTGGCAGCGAGCTCGGGCCCCAACAGGGAGACCGGAAACGCATTAAACTTGTCAGATCTGCAGATGCAGAAAATTGCCAAAACAGACAGGATTGAGAGATGGAAGCCGAGATTTTGCTGGAATTTAGCTCTGTCTAAACGAAAAAAAAAAAAACAGCCTGTGTCCCTGAAGTGAGTGTGCTGAATATATTCTCTGCCACTTCCATTTCCGCAGAGCGACGAAAATAAGCACTCAGTTGTCTGTGACCTCTTAGGTTCACTTCATAGGTTAAGGTAGCAGTATACAGTAGGTTGTCGTATTGCACAGCATGAAACACAAATGTTATGCCTTTGTGTTTATGCTTATTTAGGATAATGGAATGTGTACCGGTTAATGCTGGCACAGTTGTCTTTTCCAATATCGTTTAAGAAATGAACTGCACACACCATCAGTCTCTAGTATTTCCTTTTCCATGGTGAATTATTTTAAGCATGATCATTTATGAATAGCTGAATACATTAACTTTTTTGATGAAAGAATCATTACCAATAACTGACTCGTCCTTAAATAGCCATAGTCCTCAATCTGACTTGTCCTGAGAATGCTCAGAACTTCTCTTACCTGTTATCAATGGGGAAGCTTCGAATTTCTTTATCCTGAATCCCTTGACGTGTTCACTAAAATCTTTGAACTAGACTAGATTAAAAAAAACGACTTAAGGAGCTACCTTCTGTGCTAATTGCTCCTTGTCCTCTGAAATAATACCAAACTCAAAAAGATTCTTCTGAAAATAATCTAATCTGGATCCAGATATACTAAATTGATTTAGACCAACAACGAACCTCCTGTATCTCTCAACAATTTAAAATCTAATTTCCAACCACTAAAATGCCGTCCTGAATAAAAATAACAGATATGAAATGCTCCAGTCTTATTTCAGACCCCATTAAGCACTGAGACTACCCTCGTGAAGGTGGTCAATAACCTACTAGTGGCCATATTGGGCTACTCAGACATGTTGTAGCCTGTTTCAAATCATATTAATCTGAAAGATATTAGTTTGTATGTATAGATGGCAGGTCCTCTGAAAAAAATCAAAGGCATGTTTTGGTGTTCCTAAGGCTCGGTTTTGGGACCATTATTGTTTTCATAATACATGCTGCCTCTGGGTGACGTCGTCTTCACTGACACACAGCTGTATATGGATGTCAATAAACACAGAGAAGCCCCAAAATGAACTACTTTGGACGCATGCCTTTAAGATATTAGGAAGTGGATGATGGATAACTTTTTGCTTTTAAGGATTTATTGTTAACCTATAAAGTAATACGTTGGACTTGCTCTTACTTACCTCACTGAAATGATCCAGCCATACACGTAACCTAAGATCACAAGATGCAGGCCTTCTAATTGTACCCAGACTTTCTAAACACAGAGCCAGACGCAGGGCTTTACCTTAATAGAGCCCCACTACCGTGAAATAATCTGCCAATGAAGGTTGTAAATGCAGACTTTCAAGTGTAAACTATAGACTCATCTCTTCAGTATGGTTTAAGATTAAGTGTGGCCTGGTCCAGATGTGTCAATGTGAACAGAAAGGCTTGATCACCGCCACCCTTGCGTTCTCGCCAGTTGGGCTCTCATCTCCTCCGTCGGCCGCTTGCTGTTGTTTCTCCACAGTGCCCCGTGGAGCAGTTGGAGTGAACTCTGCTGGCAAGTCTTAGCCTGTGGCTCCCTGTCTCGGGGCCTTCCCCAGGTAGGGCCACAGTGTCACTGGGCCCCCCCCGTCTCAGCCCTAAGGTTTTTCGGTTGCTCTATAATTCTTCCTTGTCGCCTGCTTTATTTAAAAAAACTGAGAACATAAGGTCTTGGCCCACACCTTTGGAGAACCAGGCTGGAAATAGCCATTGCTGTCCATGTCCAAAGCCCTCCCGGTTATGTTGCAGATCAAGAGGATACCTGCTGCCACTCTGCTGAACCTCCCCCCTGCATATTTTGTCCCTGTCCATCTGGTTGTGCTTCTGACCTGAATTAGGTTTTATAGACTCTAGACAACCCACATGCATTTATTAATTATTACACATGTTTCTCTACAAGTGTCCCGGAACAGCAAGCAGAGAACAGGTTGCCCCTCCCGTTGTTGCTTGCTCTTTGGGTTTTCAGGCTGGGTCTTTTGTAAAAGCACAACTGCTGATGGAAAAAGGGCTTTGTAAAATGAATTTGTTTGATTATTTATAGATCATGAAAGTACAATAAAAGCTGATTTGATTATGTGCTAAGGACCACTAAATGAAATGTGTAAGGTTTTGTATAGCAGGGACATGTCAGAGAAGAGAGATGATATACAAAATGACAGCACAGAAAAGAAAACACAGCATGCATTTAATCTGTCTGTGCCCCTTGCTGTAAAGAACGGATAGTACTGTTACAAACTTTCACTTGTAAACACTTTGGACTGGGAGCCGTTCATGATGCCTCATTATAATATATATCGAGTGAAAGGATTCTTGGATGATTGGAACTAAACTTTTAGCAAGATTTAATGCATTTGACATTCGTACAGACGTCTGTAATGCACTTATAGCCTTTAGACCAAGCAATGGAATGCAGACATACTTTCCATATGTTCAATGGAAACTAGATCTGCATGACAAAGACTCATGAACACTTCAAAGGTGATAATGGGAGTTCAAAATCTAAATTGAGGACGTTTCTTTCAAGTGTCTGTTATTGTTCTTTTGAATAAGTGTGAGAATGGTACCTATGCTGACGTTATCATTCCAAGCTGATTGAAAATACCAGTCACAGATGCTGATCTGTCATAGTCTAGGGTCTATTTTTCATTTACCACAATCACACCTCACTGAGAGACACAGCAATTACAATGTGTAGATCATTTCCTTCCTACATCCTCCTTTGTATTCGCGTACACGACAATCGTTGCATTTATTTTTGGTAAATCAGTATTCTATTTACTTTCCAAATCTAATGCTCTCCGACTTTGCCCTGGACGAAACTGCTAACTATTGTATTCATGCTCAGGTTTAGCAGATTTGCTATTGTTAATATTAAGTCTTGCATAAATCTAATAATAAAGAATATTTGAAAGCAGATTTTCACAGAAGCATCTGAGGGACCCGGAGGTGCCAAAATGCAACATCTCTATGGAGAAGTAATACGGTGGTATGAATCACAATATTGGCATGTCAGACCTTGGCGACAGCCCGTTTTCTCATATCAGGCCGCTTTATAATATTAGGTCCATGGGAGGCGGCCCGTCCACATATCACCAGAAAGAACTGCTGACCAAACACAGCATCCTGGAAAGAAACACAAGAGGAATAGTCTTGAGACACAGCATCACCTGTCAGAGCCTGGCCAATTGCCACACGTCTCTCCCTCCTTCACCCTGTCATAAGACGCTCCTGGTGAAGTAATTGCAGATCTTCCCAGAGTGCTAGCCAATAGCCACGGAGTGATGATGCTGACCACACAAGGGGGAGACATTTTTTTTTTTCCGTTGAGGTAGAAATTTTGGTCCCAGTCACAATCAACCTGAGGAGGAGTCTGTCTGGGCCTCAGTGGTCGATGTTCTTGCTTCTGGCTGTGGGTGAAGCCGATGTGCTCCCCCGCGCACCGGGCTACGTCAGAGAATGGAATTAGGCTGATGGCATCCCCGGTCTCGACGTCCATTACAGAACAGCCATCCTTTCCATCCCCATCTGACAAATGTAAAGAGACAGGCCATGATGAGCAATATTGCGGGACTCCAAATAAGAAGAAACTGGGGGTCTAATGGCTTTTTATAACACAATTACAGCTGAGAAGCCGTATCCCATCTCACCCCTCTACAGAATCAGCTCCAAGCTTACCATAACTAATATCTCGGGAGGTGGGAGAAGTATTTCTGTCCTACTTCCAATTATAACTCAATTTGGGCTGTGTGGATTGTCACGGTCGTCCGGCTGTCTCCACAGATATTTGGTGAGTCCCACTCTCGTCTGTAGTGAGGGAAAGAAAATGAACGGCTTGACTTCATGGCCACGGAAACCATCTACCTAAAAAAAAAAGTCGTATGAAAACGCAATTCCGATTGTTCCAGAATTCTCAGCAGTTTTGCGAAAAAGATTATTCCTACGGTGATTTGCCGTGGGCGCAGCACATATACACATACCTGTTGTGGAGAAAATATAATCAACATGCCAGTGAAGGCGTTTTAATCGATTGAGGGCTAACACATTTAAGATACATCTGGAATTGTATAGATCGATTGACTTCATCAGGAGTCCCTGCTCTCCTTAGCATAGCTGCCAAAGGGCCAGTTGAATGGCGGTGACCTGCGTCTTTGTCTGACACCAGATAGACGTTCTTTGTTTCACACTCCTTGGTAAAGCGACGCCTGCCACATTGATAAGTCCCTGGAGCTGGTTCCTTATGGCCGATAAATGTTGTTGCATGAACGCCTATGTGTTGAGACATATCTAGGGTTCAGGTGGCCCGTTATGAGGCTGGGAAATTGCCCACTGCTGTATCCTTGTCTTCTCATATGGTGTGCAGAGAAGTGGGATTTCATTTTTCCTGTCCGGTTGCTATAATGTGGCCTGAGCTGAGGAGATATGTCACAGAGGGCTTTGCTGCCTTGCCGCACTGAGATGGCTTGGCTTGATGTCTGCAGTTATTGGCTTTTTTCTCCTTTCCTGACAACTCCTCCGCTTCAAGCCTGGTGGTATTTGAAGCTCCCTGACCTCACATCCAGCCAGCCTGGAGATAACAGCCGTAAATCAACTTTGGGGAGTCCAGTGATGGGTAGCTTGCACTCCGAAGACAGCACACACTTGACAGGAAAGGTCATGGTACTTTTACTCAATAAAGTAAACAGTAAACACGGGTTGGAATGGAAAATAGTGCTTAACAAGGACATTTGCGAACAGTACATTCAGTTAATTCACA
Organism: Novumbra hubbsi; assembly: GCA_016801125.1. Lineage (NCBI taxonomy): Eukaryota > Metazoa > Chordata > Actinopteri > Esociformes > Umbridae > Novumbra > Novumbra hubbsi. The sequence continues at coordinate 41,398 of JACXGK010000136.1, read as the reverse complement.
ATGTATTAGACCCCTTCACTCTCTCCACATTGTGTTTTGTACACTGACTTCATAATTTATTAAATTCATTTATCTCCCAACACTCTATGCACAACAATCTGCAATGACAAAGCAAAAATGTATTTTTGTAATTGTAAATTTAGCATTTAGATGCTTGACACTCCAAATCGTGCACAGATACATCCTTTAATCTTCCTTGCGATATCTAAATATGCAGATTTATGCAGATCCAGGAAGATGAGATTTTAGTCCAAAATCTATTTGACTGTCCCAGGAAGGGTTGTTGTTGGATCTAACAGCTGGACAATGAATCAAAGAAATCTTCAGTCAAGGATCATACTTGTATAACACTTCATGGACAAACAAACGAGAGATGCACAAATCTCAATGCAGCAGATGTTTACTGACTTGTGGCCGTTTGATCGTTTTTACTGTCCTTTTGGGTCTTTTCAGAAATGCCAAGGAGGAAGCGCTTGTATACAACCGTTTAGGCGTAATTGAAACAACTACTTGTGTTATGATAGGAATCATTTTCCTCGTCTGTAAAACGGCCCGTCACGTAGGCTAAAGGTTATCGTGTGTCTGCTTGATTGACAAGCCGGCTGACGTTTTGAACGTATGACCACGGACCGTGGTACCAAAGCCTGGCTGACTGTCCGGTGCCCATAGCAACTTGAGTGACTCCAATGAACAACGGCTGGCATGGCTGGCGATGTGTTGGAACCATGTCTTCGTGGAGAGAAGGAATGTTTTTGAAATATTTAGTTCATTGATTTAATATAACGCATAACCTGCTGTAATAAAGCAGTTGTACACGAGAGGAGGTGGTAAATGACGTCATTCTACAGCACATACGTGGTAAAAACCCTTTTCATCATTCCACTATAATTAAAGGTTATAATAGTTGAAATACTACCATGAGTATGGACAGTGACTGTAGCCTAGGCCTCACACAAAGCCCCCTGAGGACTAATTCCAGCCATAATAACCAATAACTACACTATGTCCCTCAGATGACAGAACGTGGGACATTTTAATAGGGGCCCACAGTGGAACAGATTCAGGCTGTCCTGACCCCTGCTCCTCCCCTGACAACAGATAAAGACAGGCTCCGGATCGATGTGGATCAATTAGAGTCTCAATTGTGTGAGCTCATCCCTGTTCCGCCAGACAGGACCGGCATCAGAACCTTCCTAAAACCCTTCTCTCCAACATCCTCCGCCGTGTAACCGTAGCGGACGGGAGCCGGCGAAGAGAGATGTTTCAACGAAAAGACAAGCGAATGTTCTCTCGCTCCCTTCTGGGAGCGACAGAGATCAACAAATCAATTCTATACGTATACATTCGTATTCAGCTCGGCTTCCACTCGGTGTAAAGTATCCTTGACCTGGGTCCTGTTACAGGCAGGCTCTCTTCACAGGCAAGTCCCGCAAACGTCGGTGTTAAATGAGTCAAGGGGGAGCAGTGACAATATCATGCGCCACGTGAGAAGTGAGAGGACAACCAAGACGCGTCCCCAGAGGCGGTGCGTGAAGTGAACCGGACACCCTGTATATGTTTTTTTTTATTCCATTCATATTTCGGGTCCTCGCGATGGGAGTTTGGCGCTCTAGCAAGGAGGTCAAAACACGCGGACTCAAGTGTCTGAGCACCTCGTAATGTGTTAGGGACACAATCCATTGAAACCCAGCACACAGCTGGCCATTAAAAGTGACAGGACAACTTGAGACTCAGCATTTAATACATACAGATGAGTAGCTAGTACCCATTTACCCCAAAAAATGAAGGCCGCGATGATCGTGTATAGCACAGCAGACGTGATTAAAATAGTGCTACTCTAATAATATGGATTGCTACTTTTACCGTAACTAAGAAAGCGGTCTGTGGCTGAGGCATTATTGGGCCACGGTAATGGAGTCAGCATGGTTGTCGGTGTGGAGCAGGCTTTGGAGTTCAGGGTGCGTCGTAGAGGGTGGGTTTCTTTGGCTCTCTGGAGAGACATTAAACAAGCCTTCTGACCAGGAAAACAAAACATGAAAAGAAGAATCCTGTCAGTAGCATCCGCAAGCCGCAACCAGCAGCTACACAGAACGAACACCTACCTAGCGAATCCAACAGTCCATGCAGGATCCCCGCACCTGGGTTATGGCTACGAAGGGTCACGGTGAGTGGCGTTCCTCCAGCATGCACACACGATGCCTGGAGGAGACATGGGGGCGAACAGCAAACAGATGTACTGAATCGGGTGCCGAGGTAGTCGTTGACAGGGGGAGGAAAGTTGTTTGTTCGGGTTTAGCATATTTCACACTTCATCTAGACAAAAGAACATGCTAATTCCTTTCTGTAATTACAGTGTCTTCTGTCATAATCGCCGGAACAGGGAGAAGGAAAAACAAAAGGCTGTGTACATCTCGGGCATCTTTTATGAGTTGATTTTTGGCAATTTGAAGCTTATTGGGAGAATGTTGCAAACAAAAACAAATAGACAATCTAAATCTGAAATCCAATAATCCCCAGAAATGAATGAAGGAAAGCAACAGGTACCATGTTGGAGATAAAAACTTTATAGATCTCACGGAGGACAAACGCAATGTACTGTGTTCATTCTAAGACCACACTGCCACATAAAACATCTGAAATCCAACCCCCCATCACATTGCTGGCATTTGGGTCCTCATTTCCTGGGTCCTCTTTCAGAGAAGTGACGACAACAATCGGTCTGGTGTTGAAGCGTTCGAAAAGGTCCCCATATTCTTCTCATGACGACAATGATGACAACATTGACAGTCTCAACTCACTGACACGGAGAGAGCTGATCCAACTAGAGTTCTGAATCATATTCAATAGCCCAGGCGTCACCCCCGGAGCACAATCCTGGTGTTGCATATTTCATGTTGAATTAATCTATAGAGACCTCACGTATTGTTCAGGCAGTCTTACTGACTGAACAGGCTGGTTTAAAGGCAGTTCATTTTACTTGCAGCTCGGATGGGGGATCTGAGCTGTACCCGCGACAACTGTCCTCCACCTGCGTGCCCGAGTTCATCCTGTGTTCACAGCCTCTCGATGTCCCTGTACTTCTTCCTCAGGATGGAGACCTGGTCCTTGAACAGCACGGGGTCCAGCCTCATCTGAGAGTGAAGCAGAGGCATGAACCCGAACCAGCCGCTGAACGAGTTCATGCACGTCTGTCTCTGGGCAAAGTGGTCCGGGTCGGCCCAGCGGGACGTCTTAGAACCCTGCGGACGGACACCCAGACAGAGGAAACGCGTCAGTTCAGCACACCAGCCGCACGCGGCTCACGGGGCTCAGTGACTATCGCAGCGCGCCCTGTAAAGAGCAGAAACATGTACTGTGAGGAGGAGAGTGCATTAGAGACGTGTCCTCTGATATTCAACGGTTCCCCCTCCGACGACGACGACGTCGGCGGCCTGTGATGTACACGGATAGGACGCCACGCGGAGTGGATCGCCAGCACGTCACCCCGGTTATAAACACGGAATAAAAACTAAAACGCGATGACGGTTTTATTTTTCCGTTGCCTTTTAACCGGCCGGTCGACTGATGGAGTGCAAGCCAAGAGTATCCTGTCCTGTGTGAGCTGGTACGGCGCCACAAATCTCCCGGCGCTGACCGCCGTGGACAAATTGGCCTAGAAAGGGAAAGGGCCCGGAGATACTAGGTGGTGAAAGAGATGGGAATAAATCCACCGGTGCACCGCTGCCTACACAATTAAGACATTAATCATGGGCCCTCGTAGTGCAGAGTCATCGGGCTGCCCAGAGCTGGGCCATCAATCAGGGCTGACATGGGCCGGCCCCGACCTACTCTGCTCACGCCGACCCGTCGACCGGTCTAGGATTGGCCCAGAGGAGTCGGCATGCGGTAGCCCCCTCCTCCCACACCTCTGGAGGCTCCTGATTGAAACAGTCTGCGGTTCCTGATGCACCCACCCTCATATCCCACCTCGCCTGGCGCATAGCAAGCTCAGTGCCCCTTACGATCGCCTGGCTTGAACAGAGAGACCCGTTCCGGGGCCCGCGGGCTCCCTGAGACTGGGCCAAGGACTGGATGCCCCGATTATGTCCGGGTTTGGCTTTCATGAGAGGCTGGGTAAACGCGAGCATGAACACACGTGCGGTCACCGACAGAACTAACCTGCTGCATCATGGTCTCCTTGTACTGCTTCTTCTGCGTGACTTTGATCGGTGGAAGCTTGGTGACAGCGGACACCAGGAAGTTCATGAGGATGTCCTCACAGTTGGACATCTGGTCCACCATGGTGAGAAGGCTGGATGGCAAGTAGTGAGTGTACAGGTAGTGATAATACCTAAGAGCACAGGAAGAGTGGATACACAAATGGGAAACCACGCAGACGTCCTGAATAATACATTACAGCAAATGGAAACAGCAGTGAGTATGATAGGAAATCAAATGTCCTTCATTTCATCCTCAGTGCCATTTCCCGAACGGTCCCCATGTCTCTGGCTGTGTGCCGTTGCTGTTTTCAATTCATTGATAGTCACAGAATGTGGGCGTTAATCTGCCTGGTGGATCCATCCGGCAGGATGAGGGGGAGAGTGAACTCCCCCGGCTAGTCCTCAGAGGAGACACCCTCTTCGTTGCGGTCTCATCCACGTCTGACGACGCCCAGCGACGATTGTTTTAATTTCTCCGAAAGAGACCGAATTCCAGATCGCTAACATAGAAAAAAAACGACATTCAGAGAGCCTTGACGATTCCCCGGAAATTATGACTATTACCGGTTTGGTGTTTTGCCGGTTTCACACCACTCGGTCGGAAACCACCTCTACCCTACTTTTCCGGGGGAATCCTGCCAGGGCTAACTTCTGTGGCGTCAACGCCTCGCCCAGCAGCCCAGCAGAGCGGTACGTCACAGTCAGCGGGGGCCAAGGTGAGGTGTCACAACCAAGGTCTGCCGTCAGCATCGTTTGTCGGGCTCGTCCACCGGGGGAACAATGAGCCCGGGGGGAACCTTCCAGGCCAAGTCTCTTCCTCTGGCCAGCTACGGCGTTGCTGTCAGTCACCTTCTCAACATGGACCGTTTTTTTTTTTCAGATCTCACACCATTGTGTGACTGTGATATCTTAGTGGTGTTGAGGTCTTCGGGCGGGAATCAAATTGCAATCTCATTATTTGAGACTGATTCGTTAATAGCGCTGATATCGCAGTACTACATTTTCTACTGGTGACTATATGAAGGAAACATTTGCAACTTGACTATTAGTGCAATGCTTCAATAGACAGCCCATTTAGAGCCTTGAGTCCTGAATAATAGAGGCATTTTAAAACCACACAATAGAACAATGAAAAATGACAGAGTTGTTTATCTGCAACTGCCCGGAAAGAGATGATTTCAAATCTCTCATGAGAGGAAACGACTCCTCAATTCAATTTGCTGCATGGCTTAATATTTTGAATTCATTTTGTTGAGGCATTGCATTTCACAAGCAAATCTCCCATGAAAAAAAAACCACATAATACGTTCCTTTCCTCTATTCTATTACGCCTTATACAAAAATTGTCAGTGATGTGAGAGGAATCCGGATGAGTTTTCTAAATGGCACTTACCGTGCTGAAAGAAGCGGACTGCTCCTGAATAAAACATATTTGAACCAGCATTGTCGTCTCTCTGTGGCAACATGTACTGCTGACACGGAACAATAAAAAAAACAGATCACACCCATCCGTGTAAAGTTAGCGGAAGGTGCGGAGGAAACAGATTACAGAGTAGTTGCTATACAGCGGGAGGATGGTAACACTTCCTGATATGTTATAGGGCTTTATACAGCTTCCTGTCCGCCTGTATGTGCACAACGCAATCGGACAGTGTAACTGCCTGCACTATTATTCTCCCTGCCATCTGTGCCCATTCGTGGACAGCAGGCAGGGGCACTGCACACACTCGCGATGGAACACAGCTTCTACCGAATTACAACCGTGACGCGTGCAGTGCAAAAACAATTGGAGTCCGTGCGCAAAAAAAATTGTCGAATTGTCCTTCAGCTGGGAATTACATTTCAAGTGCAGACTCGACTACCTAAACATGGCTGCTTTTAGCTGACACAACAAAGGGTTTGATTGGTTGATGTGTAGAATTTTCAGTTAGATCAAAGGTATATTTGACACGGATATAATCCGGCTTGAGGAGAGGTGCGCCAAGGTAGAGAACAGCCAAACCCAATAATGTTGGAATTAGCACACCCGAATCAATGGAGGAAGACTGACGTCCCCCAGACGTCCCTATCCCATCCCGGGGGAACGACGCGATGGTCACTGCTCTCTGGTCCACACTTCCTCAAGGCCACTCATCCACGTCTACGAGGACCACTCACCAGGGGTTGTATCCACAGAGGACCAACAGGTGATGACCACATTCCTCGAGTTGGGGCTTCGTCGGGCTCTCCGGACCTGCCTGGCTTCGCATGCTATACAACGGTGAGCAGGCCATATCTTTGGCCTGCCATGATTAACGCAGCCTATCGTCTATAGTGGGCTTCTTCTTCTTCATAGTGAGGTCCACGCTTCGGCGTATCTACCCTGCACCAAGTGGAGGAGCAGGGGACAAGTCTTCCAGAAACATCGGCCCTGCAGGTCCAGACCCAGTGGGAGGGGCAAAATAGTTATCTCCAAAAGCGAAGGTTTTTTTTCCCGGGCCAGAGCGGTGCTATCTGAGGGAAATCACCACGGCTTGGAAAGGGTGAGGGGAAATCAGGGCCAGAGGGAGAAATGCTAAATGGTGTACATGCTATTGGTGCCGCGGTGTGTTCCAATCCCTCCGGTGTGTTCCAATCCCAACGGTGTGTTCCAATCCCTCCGGGGGGGAAGAACACGGGAGACAGAAAAACCCAAACTTGATTAGCAATGCACACAGGCCTGCTCCTGGGGAGTCATTTCAAACCCAGTTCCCCCGTTCCGGCGGAGAGAGACGGGACTGTCTTTATTCCCTTTCTGGCTAAAACCGGGCCCATCTGAAAGCCCATGGGACAGAACTGTAGGTGTCTACATTGGCACTGTGTTACTGTGAGGTCCGTGGGACCCTGTTATACTGTGATGTGTGTGCTGTGTCCCGCTCCGACCGAGAGACGAGATCCAACGCTCCAATGCTACACCCCTCTCTCATTCTAGTGGTCCAATGGGACGGCTATTAAAGTGAAAGCCATCAGGCCCCGCGGCCTCAGGCATATTTTGAAAGAAAGCAAGTCTACTCTGTGACACTGTGCCAGTTCCACCGAGAGGCAGGTTTTTGAATGAGACCCAATCTAGAGTTAAACATTGTGAAAAGATTGTCTTTGTGGAAATCTGAGGGGTTTTTATTGTTTTCATTCTGCAACATAGGGGTTTTAAAAGTAGCTTCAAGACCTTGTCTCCTGACCGAGCACAAAGCCGCCTGTCTATATACTGTACGTCAGCAGCTGAATGCCATTCGGTCTAAATGGGACAATGGCTATTTGGTTAAATCGTACACATCTCATTTGCAATGTTGAATTCATCGATCAGATTTTAGGATCCTGAAATCTGGCACTTGGTGTCCAGTTGAAGTGCCAATCACATTTATATAATTCATGAACCCCTTTTTACATTAGCAGTTGTGAAAATGTGCTAATAAAGATACCAATAATTTTTTCATATTTCGAGGATCGACGATCAGTAGTGATAGTGTAGTGATTTTCGCTCAAGAAGATTACTATTAGTCTTTCACGATGTGATTTCAGTTTTTTTTTCTTTTTTCTACTAATGATGCTGATTTTCCCTGATCCCGAGTATAAATGAACACATATAATCCAGGTTAATCGCGAAGTGCTTTCCTGTCTGCTTCATCCATATATCTTTCCCTGTACCCAATTTCGCCCTGAGAGCTGACCGAATGTCTCTTCACAGCGCCCTCTCCACAACAGCGCCCTCTGTTGGAGGGAGAATGCACCATGTGGCGACCTGGGCCTGCACGGCCGGCCTACACCAAGTCCCAAGAAGGCGCCCGCTGGCTTAGACTGATTCATAGGCCCCTTAGCTGTGAGGCAAACCTTTATTGCGCAAAACACCTGGCTTTGCTCAGTGAACTCTTGAAACATGAAACATCAAGTAATCCACAGCGGAGCTCAATGAACGAAGCCTGTCTTTGTACCCATGTACTGTAGTGGTGCCTTTGTTGCCTGAATATGAGCAAGGACTTTTGTTGCAAAGAGGCAGGTGAACGCCATAGGTGACATATCTGCCCATGTGCCTGGGACAGTAAGTCTACATGTCATATGACCGTTTCCACGGATTCCCCCAAATAGGTGGAAAACACCCTTCAGGCTAATGGGGTGGGGACAAAAGAATCAGTAAAGACCCTCCAAGCGCATCCTATCTAGTGCCGGCTGGATCATGTCACCTACGGGAAATGAGTATTGCAGACTCAGTGGCCAATGTTGAATGAGTGCCTGGTCTCCTAAAATGAAGTACAGCAGACCTCGCAGGTTTTCTGCACTGCGTAAAGATCTAAACCAGCTCTGCCCCGAAATCAGATACACAGAAGTAGGGCGAAACATATACTGTATATATTATACATATGTCATTATTTTAAGGTTGTTATCATTGAGTGTCCGGTGCTCGAGTGTTTCTAATCAGTGCTAAACCTCGTGGGCCTCTCCACGGGGTCAGGGTCCTAAGGCACATCAGGGAGTGGCGATATGGGTTCAGGCGTGTGGAAAATCGGACGTCAATAATTGCAGGAGTGAGACTCCACGTTGTGTCCGGTTAGAGACCCAAGAACAGAACCTGTTTGTGTGACTCTGTTATCACCAGTCAATTGTCCCTAAGCCCTCCTGCACTTCACTGTGGTTCCACTGACCACAGATGAACAGGTGAAAAAACGTTGAGATAGCCCAAAGCTGACATTTTCAATTTGCCGTCTGTGGAAGAATGGTACACGGACGAAGGATAATAAAGTATAGCTGAGGAACAACAGGCCACATGGCCCTCGTGAACTGATGTTTCATCCTGGCAGAAAAGGTAATGACCCCCCCTGAAGACCAAAAGGTTAACAGGAGAACACTTATGGCCTAATGAAGACATAAAAATCCTTAAGATTTTAAAGAACCTAACAGCACTACCAGCACCAGCTGGTATAATATTGTAACAAAGTTCAATCAAATAGGAACAGACAGCTTTAACACAAGAACACAGTGAATGGTTGAAGTACAACTTTAAGACACAGGCCACTTTCACACTATATATAAGCCAGTGGAAAGTACATTTCTCCCACGACGCAGAGATATCGAGGGCCTTAAGTCCAGCCCCTGCCGGGGACCAGGAAGTATCACCTATATCAGCAATCCTAGGCCTTTGAAATGGGCACCACTGATCTGCCTGTTTGGAAGGATGAGGAAGTCTCCTCCCCTGCGGATGAGGGCCACTAAAACAAATTACGTTATTATCCCCAGAAATGGGTTTGCTAACCCCCGTCATTGTCCTCAATCTCCAAGGTGACACAGCGTGTGCGTGCCCATGAACGCATCTGGCAGTTGGCTCCTCGAAAACCAAGCAGCAGAATAGGAACACATTTCTATTACCAAGGAGCTGGCGATGTTATTTTCATATCTGCCACTATTCCCAAAGAGGAGGAATGTTTCGGGAGTAAAGATGCGAAGGGGTTCACCACTCTGTGTCAGACTGCGCAGGCAAATAGTGAAAACATTCAGGAATAACGTTTCTCAACTTGAAATTGCTAAGAGTTTGGGGATCTGCTCCAGTCAAAAACCAAATAACATGTAGACAAAATGCATTAAGAATCTGTTCCGACATATTCCGCATGGATAAATGGTCCAACATCCCTCCCAATGTGTTCTCTAATATCATACAAGGAAAAATAGATCATTTTATTATGACTATTTTATTGAAAAAGCATTTATTCCCCCAAAAAATGATATATAAGTATATATATTACATATATAAAAATGAATTTATGAATACCATATATAGATATTCATATACATATGTGTTCCTTGCACATCGTCATTGAGGGTGACAATCATTTCGGGGGTGACTCCAGAATGCAGCACGGTGAGTATCAAGTTACCTGTGATAGAATGCCGCCCCTGTGAGCACCATGGAGTACTCGTTAGTCCACTTGGAGGTGTAGCCCCATCGTGATTTGCTGCTGTCCCAGTAATGGCTGCGTGCTGGGTAGCCCACAATCCTGTCTGGGAAACTGTGCCAGACGAAGAAAGCAAAGTCAACCTGCGGTTCAAAGACAGGACAAAGACAACGTCTTAGACAACTTCCTTATGCATTCAATGAACGAAATACGGCAAAACAATGGTTTCAAAATTGTTGATAGAAATTCTGCAGGTGTATTTCTCAGGTATGTATAATATGCCGAAAGCTTTAGCATTCATGCTAGTTAAGAAAATATGAAAAACACAGCTCCAAATTACTTTCTAATACACACGGTCTCTGCACCAATATAGCATGAGACAGCAGAGCCAAAATGTATGATCCCTTAAAAGAAGTAAACACCTTTATGCCAGACAGCATGCACGATTATAAAGACACGAGACCACAAATCTAAAAGAAAAGGTTGGAAATGTCTCTCTTAATGTAGCCTTTGATTAATTGCTGTGTTAGCCATTGCCGCGGCACAGGATTTATGATATCATGCAAATCATTTTGCCATCAGGAATTACTATAATGCTCTGATTGGGCCTGGCGTCGTTTCTGACAAACCGTGATTTGGCCCATTCATAATGTGTCTTAGTTAATTATGAATTGGTAATGGGGATGGAGATGAACGACGAGCACAGAGGGGGAACGTTGTGCCTGCAGAAACCTGTTCCAAGGACAACATACACTCATACCGTATTATATATAAAATGGTTCTGGTAGGTTTCTATGAATCTCTTGATTGGTGTCTGTAGGTGTCTACTGACTGGAATCTCACTGGGATCTTAGACAAACGGTTCTCTCAGTACTACGGAGTGTTCCTGGTCTTTCAACAGACACACTAGCCCAGGCGAAGGGATGATTAGACATCGACATGTGTCCAAGTGACTGATTAATAGGCTCTTTCTGCTGCCTCCTTGGCGTTGTTGATGGCTCTCAAGTCGAAGCAGAAATGCCTCCTGCTTTCGATGACCAGTCCTTCCCGTACCACCTCTACCACTTGTAGGGTTCCTCCAGACCAGTGTCCGACCAGACTGCCAGTTCCAGCCGGAGGAGGGCTCTGATACAGGCATGATGTCTGGTCTCAGAACGGTCTTGACAATGCGCTGTGTCTCTCTCGGTTGACAGTAAGCTGCCACTTCTGAGCAGTCAATAGGATCCCCCTGTTGACGGTTTGGATCTTGACCTTGACTGGCTCTCCAGCTCTAGCGATAAGCAATCTTCTTATTGGACAGCCAAAAGCTCTCTCCCAGGGCTCACTCCAAGAGCTTTTGGCAAGTAGCTCAGGTTGTGCTGCAGATTTTCTACCCTGCGAAAATATCTATCCCAACTTTTTTAATCACCTGTGACAAGACACGCAATGTGTTATTAAAGAAACATTTGGTCTATACAGGAGTGTGCATTTAGTGCTATTATTTCTATTATCTGAACGGAAGGAAAGTAAATATGAGGCACCGGGATCATGTTAAATGACCAGGATAATGCTGTTGTGTAATGTTCCATGCAGTGATATCCACAGTCGATACAACATTACACTGGATCCCGGAGACGAGCTGACTCGTCCGCAGTTCCAGCTCTCATGCTCAGCCAGACAGTGTCATGATAGGAACGTTCACACTCCACCGTGTCCTCTCTTACAGCATAATCATGTGATTGATGACTTGAACATTTCTGATTATGATTCCAGTCCAGTCACTGTTCCGTGTAGTTATTGTAATACGAAAAGTCACATTAAAAGTGCTCTACTCTCTCACATTTCAGTTCTTTTCAATTAAAAAGCATTCAGTGTTTGAAGGGCAATTACTGAGACAGATTATTAAGCAGATGAGGGATTGGCACCGACTGCTTTTGGGATTTTCCACAGACATCAGCACCCTTCCCCTTTCCCCCGCGGAAACGTATACGTCACTGAATGTTTGTGACAATTCAATTCAGAATCTTGCACGCCATTATAAGATTTACCCTCTTTGTAAGACAGAGGTGCAATTGACTTGCAGGAATAAATAACGTATCAAGCAGATTAATGATACACTGCAGATCTCTCACACGCTGAGGTTTCTAAACACAATGAATCATCTTTTTGGAATTTCACATTTGGATAGCTGTGGTCTGAGAAGCATTTAACTGGATACAAACCCAAAATCTCGGAATTCCTGTTTGGGGCTGTAACCAAGATAGTATCAGGTTTAATTCCGGTCATTCGTGGTGGTGAAATAGACAGATAACAGACACTTAGTCAACTTTGACTGTCCATCATGTGTCAAAAAGGTCTGAGAGATATTCATGAAAAAGAATCTTTGCACTGACATGTTGGTCAAACTTAAAGTTTTATCATTTCCGACCCAAAACAAATTTTTATTTGGTTTCACATCAGAAATTGCTTTAGAGTGAAGCAAGCAAAAAATGTGTTTAAAATGGATAAAGCAAGTGCAGAAAAACGCTTTTATGAATCAACCACCAAGCCTCTGATTTGAGGCAGAAAACTATTGATTTTGTTATGAGCTTGATCTAACAAGTTCAATATTTAGAAAATAAAAAGCAGCACCCAATCTAACTACATTGTGACAGCCAAAATAACTCTTCACATGATCTGCTTTGGTTTATTTAGTATCGTTTTACAACAATTTTCCTTAGTTTATCAAACCTGGACTTCATTGTTTGACAGTGGTAATGATCATCGAGTAGAGACTGGCTTTCAGGCAAGGTAATAGATTCTACAAACCTCCTGATTGCTTGAAAAAAACATGGGCTTTCATTTCTTTTTAGGCCAGATGGTGAATGCATGTTTTTTTGTAAATTGGCACCATAGTCACCAAAATTGCATTTTCACCGCATGGACAGATCTTTTAGCTAACCGCATCCAGATAATGAGAGCATTTTGTGGAAAAGGCTCTCGTTTGAGATGTTTGGCAGAGTTGCCAGCCAGTGACTCAATAACAGGACTTAACAGGAATCTTAAATACAGCAAATGATTTCCTTTAGAGGGGCAATCAATCCGTCCTTACCACAAGAGGTGAATTAGTTATTACTCTATGCTTGAGAAATGAACTCCATTGGGTTTTTCCAATGCAGAGATTTCTCTTATGGACAAGGGGTATTGAAATTACCTCATCAATATTAACATGAAATGTAAAATCAATAAAGGAACAGACACTGGAAGACAGGTACCAGACCACTTCACTGATAGTGTTTAATGGAGAAACACAGAGGTGGAATTTATCAGATGAGAGATGTCCCTGTTGTTCAACAGGCTGAGCTGAATTAGTTAGAGAGAAAGGATTTCTCTATCCTGTGAATGGTTAGCGGAAAATTTTGGAATTCATCTGGACCACACACAATCTACTATTATAACCTGCCATTAGTATTTCTCGCCCTCTTTCTAGACAAATTTCTTCTACAGAAGGTCATGAAACTACTGTTCAGTTTTGCTGTCGAGAAGGGAATGACCTTCATTTTAAAGTGTTTTTATTTATTTGTTTTATGCAAAAGTCCAAACTCGAGTTAGTCCATTCAACCTTTCTTTAACAGAATAACATTAATGCCTGGTCAAATTATACGAGAATGAGCCATTAAAAAGAGCTTTGGATGCTTTGCTGATTCTGCAATGTGCAAATATTTTACAGGGACTAATTGAAAAGCAGAAACGAGAACACGAAGCGCGAAGACTGAATATAGCGTCGCAACAATGGCAGCAACAAGCAGCTCTGAATAACAACAGACTACAAAAGGCACGCAGAGATCCTTTAAAGATGAAACAATCAGTTGGTGTACATCTCCGCACCCATAGGATGAAGTATTGCTTTCAAGAAACTGTCTGGAAGTTCTGTCACTTCCTCAGTTGCTGCTAAATCTCACCAGTTGGTGTGGTTGCATGTGTCAGTGTCAGATACAAGACCCGAGAAACACTGTAGTTGATCACGCAATGTACATGCTGTGCTTATTGTTGCACAGACCAGGAACTCGATCAACATCCTCTTAGTTCTTTTGACTGTGATGATTGAATTATAGAATGGATCTGGAAACTACAGACATGAACTACCTTGGCGGCCATTGACACTCCTTACAGGGATCTTACAGTTGTATTGATATGAGACACACTGTGCCTGGGCAAGATATGGCACAAACATTGCTTTTTCTGGGCTGGCTGTACACTGGAAATCACCAGGTAGTATGGATACGAAGTAGAAATAATATATCCTCCCCCTACCTCATTGGTCGACAAGACAGAGTCCTCATCCAGACTGAGGACAGCGTCTGTTTGGATGATGTCATGTGGGAAAAAGCGACTACTCATTGTCTGTGAGGAGAAAAAGAGAGGAATTGTGGTCAATTAAACTCCAACAATACGTACAATGGCTCTGACATCAGCACCTCCAACTGGGCATAGATACCAGTTCAATCACACACATTTAAGCATGTCAGGTGCTGTACATTTAAAAGAGCTATTCTAGAAAAAGCAAGAGAGGAGTCAACTTTTCATGCTGGTGGAAAGGATGGACCAAGCATTGTATCACTTGGATCTGAGAATAAGCGTAACCTTCACGGTTTGAAACATAATTATATTCCTTTAGCCTTCCCTTGCAGTTTATCCATACGAGTCCAATCTTTGTTATTTCGGGACTCTAAAGGCCTCTTAAAGGGAGCTCCTTTTACTGAAGAACTTTTCAATTTAAGGGGAAAAAGTTGCTCTGGTTAAATTGATGAACATCGTTATTCTATGAAGTGTGTGGGTGAATACCCATTAACACACCTACAGGACACATTCTCTCCCCCCCCCCCCCACACACACACACACACACACACACACACAGTCATACAGAAATACATACACACGCACAATGCCAGATATACAGTTTGATCCATTCAGTAATTGCCCTATGTATACTACTCCTCTTGCACATGCAATCATTTCACTGCACCTTTCAAACCTGCTGTACATTGTGAATTTGGCCCAGGTGGTTTCTTTTTCCCAGTACAATAACACTTGTGTTCACTATTACACGCAAATTACCGCAAAGGCACACAAATACAGCTGTTCGCATTAATACAAAACACTGTTATTGGAGAAAAGCTCATTGACAACGGACACTGGACAAAACTCCCCGGGCGTTTCCAAGTGAAGCGGCTGATTGGCGTGTCTCTTCGGCTGCTGTCATTGGCAGAGGGCTGGCCGTGCAGCATTTCCCAGAGCATGTGCTGCGAGCGAGCGATCGGCCGTGTCTTCCTGAGGGCCGTGTCGGGGAGGATCCTCTCCCGCGTCTCTCTCTCTCTCTCTCTCTCCGTGGGAGGCTGTCGGCCAGAGTGTGGCGTGACGCATCTCACTGGCACTCCCCGTGCCCACGCCTCGCCCGCTGACCTCCCCCGTGGAGCTCCGTGGCCGGCCTCACAGCGAGGTGTTGCCCGTGGGTCCTCCGCAAGGCCGCCGCCGCCGCCTCGCCAGTCAAATCCGGAGGTCATCGGCGGGAAGCTGGCTGACTTGGAGATTAGCCCCGGTTTAGTCCACCGGGCCCCTTCCGAATCTGGGGGCGGCCGCTCGACGCCAAGCGACGCCATCGACAGATCATGGCATCACAGCGGCTTAACGGTCCCGTTTCAATGCGTCGCTATCTCCTACTCACCGGGACTATCTCCGCCCGGTGTGTCACGGCAGGATAATAGCGACAGGGTACCGCTGTCAGCGCCCGGGCACTGAGCTGGAGCTTCCGGGCTCAGGAGAGCCCTTGACGAGGCCCATTGAAAAGTCATTTACCGGCTGAGGGCTTGATTAAACGAGGAGCGTCGGGATACCATTTAGGACTGAAAGGCGCGATGCAAAAAGCTCTCCTAAGAACATATTGAGAGCGATGGAGGGGGAAAGTACTGGCGCTCCTTTCTGTACAACTATTATTTTCTCAGTAATCAGCCCTCGCTAATCTGCGGAGGGCCCTTACAATGAATAACAGCAATCACACCTGACTCTCAATGACCATGATACACAATCAGTTAACAACACGACCCTCCTAAGAAAAATAGACAGTGGCATTGATAGGTTGCTAATATAGATATTTATGCTATTTGATGAAGGGCATTACGGATAAGATGTTGCCGTTCGTTAGTACTCAAATGAATCATCAGTATTTCTTCTGAATTTTTTCGAAGAGCCAAAGCCTAGCTATGATTTTCATCTCTAGACCAGGATTATTGTTTCATAATGTTTTAAGTCTTGTTAAATGTGATTTGCAGTATATTCCCTCTCTGTCTCCCTGGCTGGTGGGGTCTTGATTGAATAAAGGCAGTTTATTAAAACTCTTTGGTTGCACTGCAAACAGTCAAGGGACTGCAAATCAATTTTTCATGAGAAATTGAGATTTCTATGATAATTCACCAGCTAGAGTTTGTGGGATCACAAAAGTCTGTATGAAATATCAATCAGTTGGCCAGGATAGTATGATGCGGACATCCTAATCTATTAGAATGCAGTCTGTGTGATACAGAGCTGCTTGTAATTATTTTAGTGACTCATAATAATACATTTTTAAAGGGTATTTATTAAAAACCAGGAAACAAGAAGTCTAGTATTAATAAATGTTTATAGACCTAAAGTACTTTTGTTAAATCCCAATGATTATGTTACTATTACATGCTAATTATATTTCCTTTTGTGATGCCCAAGGGCCAAGATATTCTGTCACAGAATTACATTAGAAATAGCACAATATGTTTTTTATGCAGTGTGCCCCTTCGTTGTTTCAGCAATAGAACTTGGCCCCATTTTTTAAGATTCTACATTATGTGGGTTCCTTTAATCTCCATAAGCTCCATCAGCAATGCCAGTGCTGCTGTCCGAGTGCCTCCTGGAGAATACACACTAGTAACTAAGCCCTCTCGCTCACTGGTGAATCAAACAAAACTTGCTCAGTAATTAGAGGCAAAAACGATCAACACAACTCTTCGCAAAACACTACTGGGCTTTCATTTAGCATGAGCTGCACTTGGCATTGCTGTGTTACTGATGTGCATTGACAATTAACGCACTCTGTATAATGTTCACTTAGCTAATAGTGGCCATGATTTCCCCATGCAGGAATGTTCTGATGCCTCCAATTTGCCTTGGTTATCAGGCTGGCCAGCTGTTGTTGTTCTGGTAATATTTCCCAGCGTCCCCCTTCCTCCAGGTCTCTGGTTATATACTGTACACTGTTAGGATCCCAATGCACATCTTCAGGGACCGTTTGTCCTTATAAAGGCAGCTCATCTTTTTCTCTCTCCTACTCTCTCTTCACCCCCTGCCGCTTCTCCTACCCCAGGGCCCCTCCCTAATCTTTCAGACCCCCAGGGCCCCTCCCTAATCTGTCAGACCCCCAGGGCCCCTCCCTATTCTTTCAGACCCCCAGCGCTGCTTCTGCTTGTCCCATCAAGACGGTAGGACAGGGTTTGGATGCCTCGTCCCCTATTCTCTCTCTTCCTCCCACTCTGGTCAGGGACAATGCATTTCAAGTAGCGCCTGCTGAAGACTTGGCATCAGCTTTATCTCCATTGACTTGTGCTACTTCAAGGCCAATGCTTAGAGTGCAGTGCTTTGCAATGGGATTAATTCCAACAGTTTTTGAGCCTAGTCTAGGACTAAAGAAATCAAGTTTAGCGGAGTATACCAGTGGCTTTTTCAAAATAAAACATTGTCAAAGACGTTCACACAAAAACACTTTAAAGGGATTTTACAGTGAAGTTAACTTGCTCATTATGAAATGCATGAGAGAAATATACATATTATTAATTACAATGACATCAATTACAACGCCAACAACATATCAGCTACTTTAAAAAACCAAGCACGTGTCTGTCACTTATCGCTACAGGAAAGATACTGAGGGAAGTTGTCTGCCTGACCTCACTATAACATGGATCATTATTTTTCTCGCACTAGAATGCCGATTAGTATACCGGACCACAAAAAAAACACAGGTATGACAACCAATTACTTTTTACCGTTTGAATATGGTCGGTCATCTACGTGTTATAGTAAGACCGGGGTTGTGTTATATGGCTAATATACCACAGCTAAGGGCTACATCCAGACACGCAGTGTTGCATCTCGCAATAGAACCGTCCGGCTCGGTCGTATGTTAGCTGTAAAACAATACACCCCCTCATGCCTTCCTGCTTAATTAGACACCTGCCCCCTGACCCTCAACTCAACCCCCCCAACAGGCTTGCATAAACCAACCCCCCCTATGACCTTTGTTTGCCACTGCTTGGCAGACAGCCCGGGTATGTAAAGGAAAATGACCCAAGTGTGAACCACGGAGGCTTGCTTTGCGGCTAAACGCTTATTTCATCTACTTCCAGAAGATATCCAACGTCTTTTTCACTTCGAAGTGCAAACACGTGAAATGATTCCTTTAACCGTAACTGACGGCGTTGTCTGATTGCAACTTGTAAGTGAGGTGATCAGAATATTGTAAATATATATATATATATATCATAAAACGTCACTTTAAAGTGTACAATTTAAGAAATATTGATGAGCAATGCCATGCGTAAAGATGCAATCAATGAAATCAAATTCTGAGCAGATGTCACGGGCGAGTGCATCCAAAGGCCCCCCCAAACAATACACGTGATAAAACCAACGGGAACAGAAAACAAAATGCAAATGCAGCGATTACAATCAAACGCTCCAGGTAAAACAAACGTCCAAATGGGAGTCTATGTTCACACGCCCGTCCAATTAGCCAACCTCAACAGTGACGGAAATGGAATATTAATCAAAACAGATGTTAAGTGAAGGGCCTTCATGGCTGTGAGGAGCAATATGACTGTGTGTGGTAGAGCGGCCGTAGGCGGTCAACCGAGTTGAAGAGGCGTTGTCTTCCCGGCGGTAGCGGTGTTCTGGGGCCCATTACAGGTCCTCTGTGACGTGCACTCAAAGCGACCTGAAGCATGGCTTCAATGACCCTGTCGGTACCAGGAGGGCCGGCCTACGTCAGTACAAACATTCTGATGGCGCCGCCTTAAATATTCACAACAACAAAGTAAAAGGCACCGCGAGCCTATGTTTCCGACCCTTCGTGACATGCTGTAATCACCCGCTGACAACTAACACATATCCCGCGTGAATGGACTGGATTGATCCTGAGGACCATCTAATCAGCTAAAGACTCGATGCTGCGGGGACAGAACAGGCAGCGGACAACAAATGACACCCTGGCCGAATGGCCGTAGATCATCGCCGATAATAGACATGCCATGGGGGGGGGGGGCACTGACGGATGACAGCTCCGGGGAGCAACGAGTGGTGTTCAGAAGCACTGGACTTTAACGCGGTGACATGTCGCTTTGAAGTAAATGCATTGCTTTGAGTGCGTTTCACCTCAGCCTCTTATCTGTTCCTATTAGCCATGTTCCTCTCTGATAAGACATTGTGTGATTCGTGCTGTATATGAATTTAGCAGGTGATGGAAATAGCTATCAGATGAGGACGGGGAGACGAGGAGGTGCTAATGAGACAGTTAGCCCTTCTAGACGCGTCACATTCGCAAGAGAGGAGAACAGCCAGCCACCCACACACAGCTGTGGAGATGCTACCTACTGTAGAGATATTACACGCCACAATTCTGGGCATAGCTCAAAGCCATCCGGCAACGGGAGTGAGTGGCATGTCTGCCGAGGTCCAGGATAGTGATCTAATGTCGGCTGGCTATAAAGTGACCCGTTGCACTGGTCAATTTAATTAGCCTTCGAATAGAAACCAAACTGAAGGAACAAGATTAGGGGACCTATTGTTAGATGTGTTATTTTCCCCAGGATAGAAACATGGAGGGAAAAAAAATCAATAATATAATAGGCTGGATTTTAATCGAATACCGCCGGTGACCTCTACTCAGAGCTGATTAGTGTGTACTCTGGAACCACAGACTCTCCATTGAAATAAAATAATGACTGAGGGGAGGAAAAAGAGAATGATACATTATAATGGATAAAAGAGACGTTCATCAAGGGCCTTTCACGGCGACCTCGTTCACCCAATGCGTCCGGGCCACAGCGCGTGAGTGACGCCTCTGCTTTTCAAGCTTCCTTGCTAGGAGGAAAAACAATGAAATAGAGAAAAGGCCCATAAACACAATAAAAGGTGTCAAGGTTACAGTGAAATTACCATGAGTTGGCATGCTAACGCACCATACACATGCTGGAAAACACTGTGTACTGCAACTGTTTAAACCGTTTGCCGGCTTTGAGGAGAGGTAAACCATTTAGCACAAAACCAATCATAACCACCTCTTAGGGTACCCCCCGACAGAGAGAATACTAGTATTTATTTCCAAAGATTACTCGAAAAACAACAAAGGACGCACATTAGAAGAATACATCTGCTTGTCCTCGGTATCCTGACTGCGTTCTGATGTGGCTCGACGTGAATGGTTTCAACTCGGTGAGGCTCCTATTGTTTGTTTAGGGGCCCAAGGAGGATTACTGGGGACCACTCCGCACCAACAATTAGGGGCCTTATGACGCTCTTAAGAAACGCTGTTATTGAGGAAAGTCATTATTGTCCTTGGCCGTGTAAACAGCATGTGGACGAAACCACAACCGGCCCCCTGTTCCCGGTCCTGCCTCAGCGAGGAATGCATGGTGGGAACAGCAGATGTTCTGAGTGGAAAGCTTCTGTATATATTTGGATCCAATGAAGAGTTGAAAAAGTCACAATAAATCAAATCAGTGCAATGGGTCTCCATTCCTATTGAAACTTCATCGGCAATGTTTCAAATGATTGCGTTCGGTAACAGCATTTAACCACTCGATTAAAATCTAACATGTCTGGTAGGTTAATATGAGGTGTAGTATTGCCCATTGTTTTAAAAGCTCATAGGAACATCACCACAAGCACACTAATGGCCCTGTGACTGAACAGCGCTTCATTCAGACTAGGGCCGGTGAGCTCGGAAAGCATCCTCAAGCTTCTTCAGGCTCACCAGTCAGTTTGCACTAAGATCAGATCCCAGGAAAGAGACTATTTCAGTCAAGGTCCATGATATGATAACTCCAAAAAAGACAAAGGAAAGCGCGAATGGATTTCAGGACGAATTTATGCTTGATCCCTACCCTCTCTAACAGCCATTATCATCACCTCCCAGTGACGAAGGCCCAATAAAACACACGGAAAGGGTGGAAGTCTCTTACCTTTCTCTCTCCCTGGATGACAGTGATAGGCACAATGGTGGAGGGCCACTTGTTCTTGGAAGGTAAAGGCTTATCGCAATTCCAAAGCACAATAACCTGCGAACGACACAACGCACACGGGTCTCAGTTTAAGTGCACACAGCAGAGCCGGCCGTTTACATAACCGCTGGCTTGCCGAGTCAGAGACAGGAAGTCGGCATTGCACCGATCCCACCTGGGCAGGGACCACGTACGCACCTGCAACTTCACTCTACGTCACATAACAAGATCGACTCCCACTGAGCTCGTTTCACACACTGGGCATCGTGTCGGCATCCTGGTGGCGTTCTGGCCTTGGTTCCTGGGTCAGGGGATGGATCTCTTACCTGTGCGCAGAACTTGGATTTGGCCACAGCAATGATGAGCTTGACTAGAGGCTGCAGCTGAGACTGGAGGGGAGTCACAGCCTGGATCACAGCCGTGAACTCCTGTGACGGGCTTTTACCTGCGACCACACAGATAGACACACCCCTTAACATACAGGCGCCTCATCCTATTCCACATGCGAACTTACAGCACTGAGGCAAGACTGGGTTTTAATGGAAGCCCTGTGCATTTATAGCATCCCAATGAATCTCTCTGACACTGGTATCTTCGTCAGTAATTGAAATGCCCAAGAAGACCAGTTGATCACTACATGTATTTTATTTTTCTGTTACTTAACCAGGTAAGTCAGTTGAGAACCAATTTTCCTTTTTAATGACAAACTGGCCTACGGCTGGATGGGAACTTGTAAATAAGTTGTTCTCAGTGAATCAGTGGTTGAGTATGTAACGAGAGACCGGTAATCAGAGTGTAAAGGCCTGCAAATGCTTTTTTGATGTTGGATATAAACAGCTAAATTGTGCTTACAATATGTAATTTATTAGGATTTTTATATTTTGTTATTTTCTTGAGCAAAGAATGCTGTAGACAATCAATGAATCATCTTCAAAGGATATATTTAGTATTGCATCGTGAAATCCTGTCATTGAAATCCTGTAAGCCTTATAACTTTACTCTGGCAATGGATATTTAGACAAAATGGTTCCCCTGGGAACTTCACAGTCTTTCCTGCCATTTGAGTATCAGCTTAAACTCACCTTTCAATCTTATTTTATTTTTATATTGTAGTGCAGCTTAAACAAAAAAAAGGTGCTTAACTGAGGGACTTAAAAATCCCTGCAAGGCTATATAGGTAGCCATGCACTTCTTCCCACGTCAAGTTTGTGACGATGATGATTAATTCCTGTATCTATGAAGAAATAGTGATCATTTGTTGTTCTCTTCTCCTTGATTGTCATTCATTGAAGTGAACTGGAATATATTTTGTGATTGTTTAAATAGGTTAACCTGTCAGACATTTTTAAATGTTTCATTTACAGTGGGGCAAAAAAGTATTTAGTCAGCCATCAATTGTGCAAGTTCTCCCACTGAAAAAGATGAGAGAGGCTTGTAATTTTCATCATATGTACACTTCAACTATGACAGACAAAAGGAGAAAAACAAATCCAGAAAATCACATTGTAGGATTTTTAATGAATGTCATGGCAAATTATGGTGGAAAATAAGTATTTGGTCAATAACAAAAGTTTATCTCAATACTTTGTTGTATACCCTTTGTTGGCAATGACAGAGGTCCAACCTTTTTTTGTAACTCTTCACAAGGTTGTCACACACTGTTGCTGGTATTTTGGCCCATCCCTCCATGCAGATCTCCTCTAGAGCAGTGATGTTTTGGGGCTGTTGCTGGGCAACACAGACTTTCAACTCCCTCCAAAGATTTTCTATGGGGTTGAGATCTGGAGACTGGCTAGGCCACTCCAGGACCCTGAAATGTTTCTTACGAAGCCACTCCTTCGTTGCCCAAGCGGTGTGTTTGGGATCATTGTCATGCTGAAAGACCCAGCCACGTTTCATCTTCAAATGCCCTAGCTGATGGAAGGAGGTTTTCACTCAAAATCTCACGATACATGGCCCCATTCATTCTGTCCTTTACACGGATCAGTCGTCCTGGTCCCTTTGCAGAAAAACAGGCCCAAACCATGATGTTTCCACCCCCATGCTTCACAGTAGGTATGGTGTTCTTTGGATGCAACTCAGCATTCTTTGTCCTCCAAACACGACGAGTTGAGTTTTTACCAAAAAGTTATATTTTGGTTTCATCTGACCATCTGACATTCTTCCAATCTTCTTCTGGATCATCCAAATGCTCTCTAGCGAACTTCAGACGGGCCTGGACATGTACTGGCTTCAGCAGAGGGACACGTCTGGCACTGCAGGATTTGAGTCCCTGGCGGCGTAGTGTGTTACTGATGGTAGGCTTTGTTACTTTGTTCCCAGCTCTCTGCAGGTCATTCACTAGGTCCCCCGTGTGGTTCTGGGATTTTTGCTCACCGTTCTTGTGATTATTTTGACCCCACGGGGTGAGATCTTGCGTGGAGCCCCAGATCGAGGGAGATTATCAGTGTTCTTGTATGTCTTCCATTTCCTAATAATTGCTCCCACAGTTGATTTCTTCACACCAAGCTGCTTACCTATTGCAGATTCAGTCTTTCTAGCCTGGTGCAGGTCTACAATTTTGTTTTTGGTGTCCTTTGACAGCTCTTTGGCCATAGTGGAGTTTGGAGTGTGACGGTTTGAGGTTGTGGACAGGTGTTTTTTATACTGATAACAAGTTCAGACAGGTGCCATTAATACAGGTAACAAGTGGAAGACAGAGGAGCCTCTTAAAGGAGAAGTTACAGGTCTGTGAGAGCCAGAAATCTTGCTTGTTTGTAGGTGACCAAATACTTATTTTCCACCATAATTTGCTAATAAATTCATAAAAAATCCTACAATGTGCTTTTCTGGATTTCTATTTCAAAAAATTACAGGACTCTAATCTTTTTCAGTGGGAAAACATGCACAATTGGTGGCTGACTAAATACGTTTTTGCCCCACTGTATAAAGGTATGCTGAAGCTATGACCTAATATTGCTCAGGTTCTTTTTGGTTCAATATACCTTGGGATGGGGGTGTCACTTACGCTGGATATTAGCTTGTATGCCAGTGACTAGCCTTAGCAAATGAGTTCCAGAAACAGTTATTGGAATGATTCAGTGTAACATTCAGGACACTCAGAAACGACACCTCGTTAACGTTGAAACCGTACTATGGCGTGATACGAAAGAAATATGTACATTTATGCTCAGCAAACAAGGCAATTTCTTGGAGTTCCGTGCCCATGACAGAAACCCAGACTGACACTGTCTTTGCTGACATTGTGGCATAGTTACCAGTACTTGACAAGAAGCGGTGATGCATCAGCACTGAGGGGGTCCGGAGCGTCAGAGATACAGTACTGCTGTTGTCACGGTTACAATACGTAAATAATTCAAAGGGCCAGGCAACGGATGGAGTGGGTTAAGTGCTGCCACCTTTTCACACAAGGTGATGGTAAACAAATCACATCCCTTTTTTAGGATCATCCTGAAAAAGTTTCTTCTCCAGCCTGGCAACTCAGCATTACAAAAATAGGTGAAGACTTAATTCGTGTTTCTTGAATTGTAATGCATGATTTATTGCGTGAAAAACTATAAGCTGAGTTTAAAAATGAGATTGATTGACAGGTCATTAGTGTCACTGTTACCTGGATACGTTGAGGAGAATATAAAGGAACTTTTCAATAACCTAAAAGCTTCAAGGTAGTCATACTGATAATTTTCACTGCAGATATTAAAGTTCAAACTAAATTCCGTTCACACTACATTTCAGGTTTTTCAAATGAGACTTGAAGTGACTAGAATAACTAGTCAGGCGGGCGTGAATAATCAGTACAGACTCTAGAGTGAATGGGCCTAACCATTCTCATCCACTGTTTTGTGATCTCTTCATCCATTCGCAATGGCTTTAAACACAGGAGGATTGTGAAGGAAATAATGACGCTCATAATGGTAAATTCTAAACACTCTAGTGAACAAGTTGGAAATTCATTTGTGGTTTCTATTCTGGTATACCCAGTCATCTAAACAGACATTGTCATCCTTTCCTCCTCCCACATCTAAGAGGAGCAATGTGGTACCGCACAGATGAAATAAATCTGTGTTTGTACTGTATATACTGTAACGTCCACATAACACCAAGGACCAAAAGATATACAGAATTATTTTTTTTCAAAGTTGTGTAATTAGAATGCACGTCAGCCTACACTGCAGATGTGTGAGATAAACTCCTGAACTACCTTGAGAAAGTTTTTAACTGCTTCGCCGTTGGAATTATGGAAAGTGAGATTGATAACACCTGTGTATTACCGGCACTGATGACAAGTTACTCCTCCAGTACCAGCAAAAATGTGATTTACTGCGGTGGCATAAAGCAAACTGCTCGCTCCCCCTGTCCACAACTCCTCAGAGAAAGACACGCATCCGTCTGAGTTATGGCTTCATCCCAGCACCGCTCACAGGACCGCAGTCACTTTATAGTGGAGAGCTCCAAGGCTCTCCGTGGGGGAAACAGACCGTCCTGCTGCAGCAATGCTCACTGACTCTGGGGAAGACTTGAGCCTCTACAGTGAACTGGTACTGGGACGACAAGGGAATACAATACTTGCCAAAGGTTAAATACGTAGCAATTCCAGCTTTGAAGGGCATCCTATTGGCGCTCCGAACATGAATGTTTATTAGACGGGACCTTAAAATTTTGCTTTTGGGGTATCAAAGAGCATACACAAGGTGAAGAGCTCTCGTTGACAATAGATCTTCCAGAATGGACAACTGAATTGCGTTCTAATTAAGTCACTGAGTCGAAAACCCCTCCCGAAAAAAACGTAGCAGAGGTTTGATCGCTTTGATTGTGTCAATAGAAGAGGAGTCACATTAACGAACGTCATAATATCAAGTCATTAACGGGCTGCAACTCACCCAGCGAGGCGTAATAAAAGGGGAACACTGCAGCGTCGGTGGAGAACTGAGGGAGAACGTATAGTCCACCAGGCAATGAATTCCACATCAACTTGTTCCTGGATATGTGGGAATGTATTCTGTCTTGGATTATCTACAGAGAATGAGAGCACAGAGAGGAGAGAGCGGGGGGGGATTAGTGCAAAGTAGCTCCTTGCCCTGCCGGGGTCTGGGTCCCACAGACATGTTGTCAAACAGCGCCTAGCTGACGCAGATCACAATAGAAGATGCCCAACCGCGTCTTCTGTTGTCACGTCAAATAACGTTATTTGACGTGACAAGCGTGGGGTCTGAGCCGTCAATTTGAACTATATCATTCAATGTTGTGGCAACTCAATTTGCACAGTATGCACGAACAAAAGTGCCCCCGGTACTACCATCAAATGTGATCCTCTCTGAAAGTATGTATACAAAAAAACATTAGTCATACCTAATTCCTTTCAGCGTATTAAAACCTCATATTAAAACTCGAGACGTTATACACAACGATGAAAGTCTGAAAAGTATGAAGAACCCATGCAGATGACATGCAGGACAGTAAGACACAGTCTATGGAGACTCCCAGGTGGCACGGCCACCTTTTGAGTCACCGGGCTGACCACCACAGTCTAGGTTTAGGCCGGGAAGCCCCATGGGTGAGGCAAGTGAATCAGCATCAAACAGGGTTCGGGACGACGTCAACAGCAGAGCTCGTTGTGCCCTAGCGACTCCATGAGGTGGCACGGGCGTATGGAAGGTTCTTGAAGGTTTGAGTGAGGATGACCTTACACGGGATGGCCCACATTACTTCCTAGTTGTAAGAGCCTCGTGGGAGAAAAGACATGGTGAGGATGACCGGGGAAATATCGCCGTTAAACACCCGGTCTCTGTCAGAACCGTTGCAATGAGGGCTGTAGATACAACTGGTTATGACACAAATTGTGGAACGAAGACCAAACAGATTGTGGGAGGGGGGCCAGAAAGAAAAAAGAATGAACATGTTTGTCTGAGGACTTTTATTTGTCTCTTGGTAGAAAGAAATGCGGCATGGCGGAGTAGCATATCGAAGCTTCACGCCGTTAAGTCCAGTAAGCGCTGAGTCAGCATACTAAAAAGCCGGTCCAAAGTATGTAAATTCAAAATCCAAAGTGAATTCCAACTACAGCATACGGATCTCTGAAGTAGATCTATTTAAATATCCCAGAGGCACAGAATGAGGCAAACACAACTGCAAAGTTTATGGCCCGATGCTAGATAGTATTTCTCAGCTAAATGATTTCTCTAATTCGTGTTGTCCGTGGCGTCTTAAGATTAGTTCCAGATATATACAAACCAGATCGTGACTATGTACCACACAGCGCTGCTACTTCTGTGACAACTCCAACATATAAGTAGTTAATGCTGAATAATGTGAGTACCATAACATAATTGGGGTTTTGTTACCACACCTCTTTAGTACTATCTATCCTCTGTTTCTTATCTTTCTCAAATCTCTCCTCTAAATCTTTCTCATGTTCTCATTTTCATACCCCTTTCTCTTTCCTATCTATCCAGAGCTCTCATACTCTTCGTCTATCTCCCTTTTCTCTCTCACCCTCTCTCTTTCCCCAAAGTGGCCTTGTGTTTTCTATATATTTCTTCTTCTCTCTCTCCCTCTCTCTTACAGGTCTCTTAATTAATCTCTCTCTATTCCTAGTATTTCTTTCCTCTACCTTTTCTACTCTTCTTATTCCTTCAGAAATACACTTTTTTATAATGCTGTGTTTATTTATTTCTATTCCCTATTTTATGTAGGTTAATGTGGTTGTGATTTGGTTATTATTGCTTAGATTGAAAACCAGCTTTATCCAGATGAAGGTTATTGCAAACAAGAGGGTGTGGTAAACATGAGGGTGTGGTAAACAAGAGGGTGTGGTAAACAAGAGGGTGTGGTAAACAAGAGGGTGTGGTAAACAAGAGGGTGTGGTAAACAAGAGGGTGTGGTAAACAAGAGGGTGTGGTAAACAAGAGGGTGTGGTAAACAGGAGGGTGTGGTAAACAAGAGGGTGTGGTAAACATGAGGGTGTGGTAAACAAGAGGGTGTGGTAAACAAGAGGGTGTGGTAAACAAGAGGGTGTGGTAAACATGAGGGTGTGGAAAACAAGAGGATCTGGTAAACATGAGCATGAGGTAAACAGGAGGGTGTGGTAAACATGAGGGTGTGGTATGCATGAGGGTGTGGTAAACAAGAGGGTGTGGTAAACAAAAGGGTGTGGTAAACATAAGCATGAGGTTATCAAGAGGGTGTGGTATGCATGAGGGTGTGGTAAACAATGCCAGGTGATGGCATCATGCAGACTTACACAAGGTAAGTTGTGTAACCACAACCTAACGCTGGACCAATTAAAGTAATCACACCACTGACAATTTAATTAAATGACAAACCCAGATACACAGCCGAACTACCTTCAAACCTAAACATTTTCACCGATATCAGGAAAACTGTCTCAGCCTGACACAACCATATTGGTTGGTACCACGGAGAATGCTATTCAAAATTGAAGAGAAGCTGTAACCGTCAGGGAGCCAGACAGCAATGTTTGCACATACAGCCATTGTTGCAAATCAATTGCAAGAGAAAATAATGCCTCGATGCCTTTTACAGTGGCGATCAAGTTGATTGCCCGGGTTCGGCTGTTGGAACCGAGATTGGAACACTAAACAAATATCCCATTTTGCGTCATATTCTTCCCACTGTACACAGCTTCCCTAGTATGGATAGAACATGGTTAACCAATCCTAATTATTTTTTAAACAAACTTTTTATGAGGAACCAAGCGACAGATACGAGAGCACATTTCTTAGAAGGCGTTTGGGTCAGGGTTCATCACAGTCATTTACCAAAATCTTGAGTGTACAATTGCTTTTCTAAAAATGGGTTACCAACATTCTATTAAAACTATGATTTACATATTTTCATTAAGCACGCTACTCGGATGAACACATTCATACTATTTCATCACTCCAAGAGATAACCGTTTCCGACACTAGTTCTAGCATTGCTGCCCAGTTCAGCCGGGTAGTTTGTTGGATTTGCTCAGTTATCATTCAAACTGACTGGTTGTCCGTTGGATTCACAAGTAGCTGTGGGTGTTGGGATGGTAGCCAGGCACTGTTGACAGTGATAGTGATGTCCGTGCTACCTAATCTAACAGCATGACATGCAAAGTATCATAGTCTGTAAATAATAATTGCATGCAATGGTCGGATTTCATAAAATCAGCTATGCGTCCACCATCAATATTAGTGAAGAATTTGCTTTTGTATTTTTTCTACTTAGTTAGATAAACCTATACATAACATGTATATCTCTGTGTGCAGTTTGGAGATTACTGAAATGTTTCTAGTAACTACAGTAACAGGCCCAGGCCAGAACTAAATAATAGTCCAAACGGATAGGACAGCCATAGAAAACATCATATACTCTACATAGTAATCTAAGTATAAAAAAACACTATTATTGATATAACAGTATAGATATCACATTCAAACAACACTAGTACACATACTTAAGCTTCAGCAAACAACTACAGTAACTGTCTTTAAATCAGTGATTGGATATTTACTTTTCAACATCCTCAGCTCATCGATATATAGCTTGAGGGAATATAAAATGTTCAAATGTAGCAGGGTTTGGCACCAAAATCCCATCAACTAAAGGAATACGGATAATATATCTATGGATTCTACTTTCCAACCTTGTGGTTCCTTGCTATCATAACATGCGTTTTAAACTCAGTTTTCCCTAAATAGAGCCCCACAAACAACATGTCTTTCCTATCCTTGTTGGCAGTACAAAGCCCATTGTATAGGTACTATATATAGAGATGGCTTTCTTCAAGGATACTCCTGTATACCAACCCAGAAGAGTTTTGAAACCTGTTACAACCTCCGTCTCTCAGCATCCCTATTTACCAGAAGGGAAACAATGTGGAGTCTCCATAATAATAATAACACATGGGATTGAAAGTGCCTTACAAGCAAACCAAGGGCACTGGGGAAAATAACAAGAAACAATAACAACAACAACAACAACAACAACATAAACGAAAACAATAATAAAGTTCTTATGATAATTAGTAAAATCATTTTATACTAATCTACAAACATTAATCAGCATCTATTGCTCTATAAGACATCGGCAATTCCTACAATTCCGCTTGGGTAACGGTATGCTCACTTCAATGAACCTTACGTTAAGACATAACACTTCAATGAGTTGGTCTGGATAGACGCAGTGTCAATTTAACATCATTTGCAGTCATTTCATTTCTCAGCCGAATGCTTTTAAATGCACTTTCTGATGGACCCGTCACCGTCTGTCCTGAAATAGAAAGGTACACAGCTCTGATGCCTAAAACAGCCCCAGACCTCCACGTGGTCCACGCCTACACCCCTGCATCAGCAGCTCTCCAATCATAGCCAAGTGCTAAACAGGCTGCTTCCTCAGTTTCAGAAAGAGGTCCTCATGAGGTTGTGAGCGAAGCCTTGAACAGCACCCCCTGATCAAGGGGAGGCGGGGGGTGCCCTAAAAACAGCTCACTCCCTGCTAGGTGTTTGTTTCTGTTGCCAAAGGAATGTATATCCATGTGGCTACCGCGCCTTCGGAAAGACATAAGCAAAATCGCAATGCTGTAGGAGAAAATCTATGGCCGGATTTGGGATTGATAAACCTGGCTATAAGGGAAGATCTGCCTGTTCAGTGTGGACCTCAAATAGCCACCGCCGCAGCGATTTTTCATAACAGTTTAGTGTCCATATGGCTTTCTGGGTCCAGCAACACGGACATTAGAGGCGCCTTTTGATATAGATGGATAATTAGTTGGCACTTACCGCCAACCACACCAAAGCCCAGCGTGTATCGGTTCAGAACGCCTCATTTCCCCCACTGCATCAGACAGCATGTAGCAGAAGGAAGTTTGGATGCTCAGCCTTATAATGAACATTATTCATTACAATGTGCCGTTGAGCCTTTCTTTGAAGAACTATGATGGAGTGTCAGATACCCTCCTTACGTTTTCCCTCATCCTCCTCACACCTTCTGTTTTCTTTGATTCGAAGGCAGTTAATCGCAGGCATCCTAAACGGACGGGAATGAAGTAGGTATATAAAACCCTGACACCCTCCCGATGAAGAAGTGGAAGAAAACAACAGAGACAAATACACGTGGGTGACAGGTTGGAGTGTTCTACAGTTATAAAATCCCATTAAAAAAGTAAGATCATAGGAAAAAACGTTCTCGCCCAGAGAAAACTTTGCTCTTTTCCTCTCTTACCTTCTGGCGGCCAAACTGCCTCACACTTTCCTATCCACACACTTCTAAATATAAAGCCTTTTCAGATTTTTCTAGGGGAAATTATTTTAACTGTGCACCTTGTAAGGAACCGCTACATTTTGGTGTGCGACGAGCATGAAAAGTAGCAGAATAACATGAGGTTTTGTTAAGGAACCCTAGTAGCTACCTGTCTACGCGCTGTAGTTTCTCAGTGTCTCCAGGCATTTAAGACGCCTGAGGAAACTGTTGAACTGCAATCCCTTTTCATCATGGCAGGTCCTGACTCTCTGTCTGTTCTGGGGTTGTCGATGAAAGCTCTTTGTGTCTGTCTTCCCCCAGAGACTAAGAGAAAAGAGAGATTGGAAAACACTCCCAAAGTAACAGCCAGACTGTCAGGAGGAGTAAGAAAGAAAAAAAAAAAACAGGGGGAAATTAAGAACTTGGTTTGGGGAAGCTGTTGTACAGCCACCATCAATTCATCCCGGCCACTTTTGCACATTATAGAAAAGGCCATTCGTTATCTTGGATGCTGGCTGTCTGGTCCTGCAAACCTCCCAGCCCTCTCCCACCCACTCTCCATTCAAATGAACAGTTATATAAATGTAAGGGCTTACCTCTAATGTAGTTAATACTATTTTTGCTACCGAAGAGAAATAAGCATCCCAGAGGAACTGAGTCTGCTGCCTGAGAGCCAATATTTTGTCATGGTCCACCGATCTGGTAATTGAAGGAACCTGGAAGAAAAAAAAAAGGACAGAGTGAAAAATTAAACGAGTGTGAGCGAGCAGGGGGGACATGGGTTATTCTCTGGGCAGATGTGATTAGGCGAAATCCTCCTTCCAGAGAGAGGCTGCATGAACACACTGACTCCCTCATTCCCATGGGAGCAATAACAATATCTATCTGAAGAATGCTAAAGTCCCCTTGGGTAGCTATTACTGGAGAGAGCGGTAACATTGGTAACAGCGGTCCTCAATGGCGTAACGACCCGGTCACATGTGCGGTACACTGAAGACGACCGTCGCAACTAGCATGCCGCATTGGCACGCCAGATTGCGCGAAAGCGCTAAAGGCCAGGTAAATGAGCCTTGTTTGAGGGCCGCTGAACTCCTCTTTAGGGTCCGCGTCGCTGCGGTGGCTACCGCGAAACCGACGACGGTGCCCCGCTAACCAGCGAAGAGCACCGCGTCACGTTTCACCCTTCATCAGCGGTACGCACCGTCATCCTTCCTCTCCGGGCTCCTCATCAATTATACAAACCAACAGAAACATACAATTCACAACGTGACGCGCGGCGAGAGAGAGGGACAGGGGAGACAAATCATCGTTGTCACGACGAACGACCCGCCCGCCGGAGCCTAGGAACAATGTCTGTCTGAGATGCTGTTTGACTCCATCTCTGCTTTTAATACAGTCAGAGACAGGATATAAATAAGGCAAATCAAATCACAGCCCGACTCTCTCTCCATCAGTGCCCCCTCCCCCCGGTAGGGGAATAAGGCACTCCACATGTTGTGCTGGGTTGTTGCACTTCATTCTTCAACATAATTTAATGTAATGAGATTCCTTTTTTCCCAGCAGGTGCAGCGATTTGATTGTTGTATAAAACCAAAACAGTGTGTTGCCTTGAACCCCCCCCCCCCCCCCTCCATTGTCATTACGTAGCGATACAAACACACTGCAGTATTGTGTGTGAGTGTGGTGGGGGGGGGGGGGGCATGCATAGACAGTATACCAGCTCTGTACACAATGCTGGATAAACATTATTATCTTCATAATCATACATTTCCTTATACCTACAGTGCCATAAAATAGTATTAGCCTTGTCGTGTTTATTTCATTTTTGCATATTCTTGGCACTAAATGTTATCTTCAATCTTCAAGTGTAATACTAAATTAAAGGTAATACGAGTAAACAAAATACAGAACATCTTCAGACTTGTTTCAATTGTTTATTATTAGTTATTCGACACTCGATTCTCCACTGATGCACTGTAGTTATTGTTCAATGTTTCACAGTGCCAGAGTACAGACATTCTCTGACACTGATTTGGAACCTGTGTCCTCTGAAAACATCAAACCAATGCAATGGCTGAAGCTGGTAAGATTTATATTGGCCAAGTCAAGCTTGATTGTTTACCAAGGTATTCAAACACCTGACCGTTATAATCCTATTCATTGGCATGAATTAACCAGGTGATGGAATTCTTTCACACCAGATGATTGCATGTTTGATTAGCAAGCACACCGAAGTAATGAAATATGCATTTAGTTTTAATTTTCTCTACCTCTTCATATTCCTAAGACCCACAAAAAGATTTAACTCAATACAATGTGAAAACTTTGCACTGTTAAACATCTGAGATTGAGAAAATGAATTTTCACAGTACTGTGTGTGTGTGTGTATATATATATATATATATATATTTAAATATATTTTTACATAAAACTCACAGTGGGTTCTAATGTTTCAAGTTAAGGGATTTTCTATACATTAGATATGTAAATATCTTAATGTGTTTTGTAACAAATACACTGTAGTGACTTGCCGAAGTTTTTCTGAAGTTTAAGACTTGCTTAATTTGCCTTTCCCCCAGAAACCACTCATACAAATCTTTACCAAAAACAAGTTGGGTTTTCATAAGAACATTTAAATGGAATTTTAGATGGATTTAAATGGAAGATGCAATTTCCACTGATATTTACTGACAAACATGACTACACAGCAAGAGATGAAACCCTCCAACACTTCCCCATCGTCCTTCACATTTGAGAACGCTGTTTTTATTTTACACTGAGTGTCTAAGGCCTTGGCGTGACTTTTGTTCGGAACACCACTTTGGTAGAAGTTCTATTCTGTAATGTCTACGTGCCAAATCCAATGTGATTTGACAAATATTCCTGTCTAGTGCACATATGCGGGTATTGTTTCCTCCTACTTTGAAGAACTTCCCAAAATGCCCAATATCCGGCAAAAAAATATTGTTCTTATTTTCACATATCTGACAACAATTACAATGCTTTTAAGGATGAGGGTTTTTGTAAAGAGATGATGAAGAGAGTGAGGAAAGACATTTGCATCACGGAAAGTCTCTCATTCAAAAGAGCAAAATCACAAATAATTACAGGACTTGAATTAAGACCATTAATGGGTTTTAATAGGCTGCCTATGCACTGTGTGTGGAATAAATTGCGCAATTGAGTGCAAATCAAATTAAAATCCCATTGTTGTGTGTATGAGCTGTCTGAGAAAAATGGGGCAGATTTTTGATAGCGTGATAGGCCATTTTCAGGTCAATGCCAACAGTAGATCCTTTATTAATTGTGCTGACTTGATAAGTGGTGGGTGGAGAGAAGACCAGGAGGGGAATGCTGACTTGATAAGTGGTGGGTGGAG
>JACXGK010000135.1:132238-154861 GCA_016801125.1 Novumbra hubbsi | reverse complement strand
TTTAAACCCCTGTGTGTCTTGTCTCCGTGTGTGTTATTGTCGCTGTTGCGTGTAGCCTACGTGCTCTGTTCGTGCCTGCGCGCACGCCCTTTTTGTTCCAGCCTGTTTGGCTTATTATTCAGGTTCGCCGTAATAAACCGAACCCTGTACATACACCTGCGCCTTGATCCGGTTCTTTACAATCACCAGACGTCACAGATGTAGTAAGTTTTATCAATCAAATTTGCTTTGTGACATGACCTCTTTCACTTCTCATGAGTGATAATGATTGACTACAGCGGGTGACATCTCTGAGCCCATTTAAATAGGTCTTGATTGATACACTCATTGGACTCAACCACAAACGCGATGATTGGCAAAACTTAGGAGCTCAGCTTGGATCTGAAGAAGCGGATCATTGACTTGAACAAGTCAGGAAAGTTACTTGGAGCCATTTTAAAGCAGCTTCAGGTCCACTGTGCAAACAATTGTTTGTAAGTATTAACTGCATGGCACAGTTGTGTCACCGCCACGATCAGGAAGACCACGCAAGCTATCCAATATTACTGAGAGAGAATTGGTCAGGATGGTAAAGAGTCGACCAAGAACCACCAAAAAGCAGGTCTACAATGAATTAGAAGCTGCTACAACACAGGTGTTGTCCACGATGAATTAGAAGCTGCTAAAACACAGGTGTTGTCCACGATGAATTAGAAGCTGCTACAACACAGCTGCTGTCCACAGTTAAGCGTGTTTTACATCGCCATGGGCGGTGAGGCTGCCGTACAAGAAGGAAGCCCTTGTTTCAGAAGCGGCACCTTAAGGCTCAACTGAAGCCGTTGCTGCTGATCACATTGACAAAGGCCGTCTGGAGGGAAGTGCTATAGTCCGATGAAAGAAAAATCTAGTTATTTGGCAACAATGTTCAGAAATATGTTTAGAGGAGAGAAAGTGAGGCCTTTAACCCTAAAAACACCCTATCTACCGTCATGCATGTGGTGGTACTATTATGCTCTGGGGCAGTTTTGCTGCCAGTGGAACTGGTGCTTAACAGAAAGTGAATGGAATAATGACAATGAAGTAGTAGGATTACCTAAAATCATCAGCCAGAAGGTTGGGATTTGGACGCAGTTGAGTGTTTCAACAGGACAATGACCACAAACACACATCAACTGTGGTAAAGGAATGGCTAAATCATGCTAGAATTAAGGTTTTAGAATGGCCTTCCCAAAGTCCTGACTTAAACCCCATCAAGAACATGTGGACTTTGCTGAAGGAACAAGTCTGTGTTCACATTTTGCTGAACTGCACCAAATCTGTCAAGAGGACTGGTCAAAGATTCCACCAGAAGATTGTCAGAAGCTTCAGTATGGTTATCAAAAGTGCCTTATCCAGTTGAAAATGGGACATTTATCCAAATATTAATATTGCTGTATGTATATTTTTTACCCAGTAGATTTGGTCACATTTTTAGAAGACACATAATAAAGCCATAAAAGAAGACTGTTTTTGTGACAAAGAAGTATGTGCTCCAATGTTTCCATCACAGAAAAATAAGAGTTGTAGTAAATATTGGAAACTCATACTGCCATGACTGACATACAACTGTATCATTGCTTATCTGTAGGTCAAGGTGCATGACAGAAAAACACAGTAAGTAGTATGAGGTATAACAATAGAGATGACAAATATAATGATAAATATAAAATGTGCACAAATAAGTTATTTGTAATTTACTGAATAAGTGGAAAAGTACAAGGTGCAGGGTCCAGAGAAGTGCATTAATGTAATGCATTATGTTTATTTTAAGTTATGAGTTTAAGTTATAGGGCAGAGGGTGTCAGTGTCAGTGGGGGTCATCTGGCCTTGTTGATGAGGCCAGCTGCCGATGGGAAGAAGCTGTTCTTGTGGCGTGAGGTGTTGGTCCTTATGGACCAAAGCCTCCTGCCAGATGGGAGTGGCTGAAACAGTTTGTGTCCAGGGTGGGAGGGGTCAATCGCAATCTTTCCAGCATGCCTCAGGGTCCTGGTGGTGTACAGGTCCTCGAGGGATGGCAGATTGCAGCCAATCACCTTCTCAGCAGATCGAATGATACTCTGCAGTCTGCTCTTGTCCTTGGCAGTCGCAGCAGCATTCCAGATGGTGATGGAGGAGGTGTGGATGGACTCAATGATGGCGGTGTTGAAGTGCACCATCATTGTCTTTGGCAGGTTAAACTTCTTCAGTTGCCGCAGGAAGTATATCCTCTTCTGTGCTTTTTTGGTAATAGAGGTGATGTTTTGCTTCCACTTGAGGTCCTGGGTGAGGATGGGGCCCACAAAGTGGAAGGACTCTGCAATTGTGACTGGGGAGTCACACAGGGTGATGGGGGTGGGTGGGGCTGGGTTCTTCTTAAAATCCACAACCATCTCCACTGTTTTCGGAGCGTTGAGCTCCAAATTGTTCTGCCTGCACTAATAATGGTTTATACTATATTGATTCTAGAAGAATTTTACTTGCTTATTTAGAGCTTCATTCAACTGTTATACCAATCATAATCACAAATATATAATAAGTCATTTCAAAGTCTGTTTGGGTTCAGTTGTCATAGCAATCATTTTGAACATCTTTTTGAAGGGTTTACATTACAGTGTTTCTTAAATCTGTCTGGAATAAGCCGGCCATGCATTTAAGAAAACAAAATTGACACAGTGCATCTGTGTACAATTGCATTAACAGCCACGTTTTTAATTGTCTAGGGGAAAGAACTCCTGACAACATGAACCTTGAATCAGGCACTGTCTTGTAAAAAGTCTGTGAGAGGGCTAGCTTTCTTACTGTATACTAGTTACCAACCTTTTTCCAAAAGGGCCCATTTTCAAGAATACAAAAAATTATATCACTTCTATGTTCACATTGTGTGTTACTATGTTAAGATTAATTAATTAATGTGCATAGTTACTTCACTTAAAACTAGTTGGAAAGATAATACTTATATGAAATAACACGTATGGAATAATTTAGTTTTTTATGTTTTACATATCAAACTACATTTATATTTTAGATTCTTCAAAGTAGCCACCCTTTCCCTTGATAGCAGCTTTCCACACTCTTGTCATTCGATCACAATTGGGTTGAGGTCAGGTGATTGTTGAGACAAGGTCAACTGATCCAGCACCATCAATCTTCTTGGTCAAATTGCTCTTACACAGCCTGGAGTTGTGTTATGGGTCCTTGTCTTGTTGAAAATGAAATGTAAACCCAAACCAGATACAATGGCATACTGCTGCAGAAGGCTGTGGTAGCCATTCTGTTTCAGTGTGATTTGAATTCTAAATAAATCATCGAGCCATCTTCTTCCTTTGCTCCGTGGTCCAGTTCTGATGCTCACATTCTCATTGTAGGCAATGGGCAGTGGACAGCGGTCAGCATGGACACCCTGACTGGTCTGCAGCTACGCAGCCCCATACACAACAAACTGCAATTCATTGTGTGTTCAGACATCTTTCTATCAGAATCAGCATTATCTTTTTCAGCAATTTGAGCTACCGTAGCTCGTCTATTGAATCGGACCACACGGGCCAGCCTTCACTCCCCACGTGCATCAATGAGCCTATCGCTGATTCACTGCTTTTCCTTATCAGTGTTTTTCACTTCACCTGTCAGTGGTCATAATATTATGACTGATATACACTATCGTTCAAATGATATATCCTTGTTTTTAAAAGAAAATTACATTAAATTGATCTAAAATACAGTGTAGATATTGTACATTTTTTAAATACATAACATTTTCAACATTACCATTTAGAACATTCACATGACTATTGTACCTGGAAATGGTTGACTTTTAATGGAATATCTACATATGCATACAGAGGCCCATTATCAGCAGCCATCTGTCTTGTGTTCCAATGGCACATGTGTTTGCTAAACTAAGTACATCATTTTAAAAGGCTAAAGGCTAATAAATCATTAGTAGACACTTTTGCAATTATGTCAGCTCCACTGAAAACGGTTGTGCTGATTACAGAGCAATGAAACTGGCCTTGTTTAGATTAGTTGAGCATCAGTAACTGTGGGTACGATTTCAACCCAGACTGTGTTCTTACACCATCTTAAGCATTATTTGGACAGTATTGTACTGCAGGAAGTTGTATATTGGTATCATAATGGTGAGAAAGGTGCAATTAAAAAAGGAAGACAGACAGGCCATAATTGCAGAGAACAAAGAGAGAAATGTAAAAGAAAAACTTGCAGTTAATGAGTGTAGTTTCCTACACCAATAAAGGGCTCTTAAAACCTCAAGGAAACTCTGACAGGTAGACTCAAAGCCAGAATACATTACTTTTGAACTGTAAAGATAAGACATTGGACTCCAGGTTTGACTTGTCGAGTGGCAGTACGAAAAACGCAAAAAATTGAAAAAGAGGGCCTGGGCCAGTGTACATGTAATCTTTGGTTCATGACACAGGATTTGTATGCTGTCAAGTAGGTGACTGGAGCGTCCCTCAGTGTGTGACACCAACTGTCAAAAATGGAGGAGATAGTGTAATGGTGCTTTTATGTTGGATTGGTGACTAGCACAGAGTGAGTGGCACTCTGAATCAAAGTGGCTACCACAACAGTTTGCAGCACATTGCAATACTCTCTGGTTTATGTCTAGTTGGTCAGGGATGCAAGATTATAACCCAAAACATTCCTCCAGGCTATGTCAGAACTACCTTAGGAGAAAAGTACAAAACGGTAGGCTCCAAATCATGGAATGGCCAACACAGTCTCCAGAAATAAACCCCATCTAACTGGTTTAGGATTAACTGGGAAAAAGTTGAAAAGTGCAAAACATTGGGTGGAACCTCTGCAACAATGTTTTGTTATAACTTTCAGCGCAATACTTAATTTCCATTGTTGAAGGCCACAAGAGTGTTCAGCAGTCTGCAAAAGGACAAAGTACATTAATTCCAGAGTACATTAAGACATAAAACTGTGTGAATTTCCATAAAAATTGTGGTGTTCCAAAAGTTTTGTGCAGTAAGGAAAATATATACATATATAAAATGAGGAGGGAGTTGAGAGGTCTAACAAGGAATTTGTCTGTCATAGATTCAAACCGCATTTTCTGCATGATTTGTCTTTCATCTCTAGGTAGTAAAAGACATGTGCAGGGCGCTGCGACAAACACTGGTCTAAACTGCTCTGTTCACTTCAGACAACAACAGCTGGAAACAGTTTTCAAGAGAGACAAAATAACGAAGCATAGTAAAGATTGCTAGAGATATTTACATAACTAAAAGCATTTTTCTGTGTCTTTTTGTTGTTTTTAATGCTTCCTAATATATCTTCTTTAAGAGTTTTTGTGTTAGAGATCATAGTTGTTTATTTAACTGTAAATGTTTAGTTTAGGATTTACAAAGTGTAAAAGGATTGAAGGTAGTAAAAAAAGTTTAACTCTATGGATTTAAAATAATCACCATACATTTCAAATGTGACTATAAACTATCAGCAATAACATAAAGTCAGCTGCCAGTTTATTAGACACACCCAAAACTGGCTTGAACCTCCTTTGCCTCCAAAACAGCTTGAATTCATTAGGGCAAGGATTGTACATGAACAACTAGATGGGATGCTATGATGTCAATATATTGACATCATAGCATCCCATCTAGTTGTTCAAGATTATTTCTGCATATTAATGCTAGGAATAGATCGTTCCATCTTATCTCACATGTGCTCTGTTTAGTTGAGTTACTCTTAGTTTATGTTTTAAATAAGTCCCTTTTCACTATTTATTGCACTACGTTAGACCAGGGCCCAAGTTGGAGCATCAGGTAAATATTTAGCTTGTTTGTCACCTCAACCATACCTCTCTCAGTTTCCTTCCCTCCCACCTCTGTTCCCCATCTCACAAATCTTTCTAATTGTGTTTGCTATCTCCATCTTTCTCTTTCTTTTCCCATCATACCATTTAAAGACAATACAAATCCCACCTCATTATGCCACCACTGGCCTTAACTTTATCACTGAAACCATGCCAGGTTAAAAGACTAATTATTCTTACTCCAAATACAGTTTCGGAATTGAGAATTGATGATCGAAAGTCCACTGAAGGGGTTTCTGGTTTTCTGGTGATAGTGAATCCCAGTATGATTTGTCTGATGCAACAGCCCAACCGTGACAAGAACCGACAAGTGGTGCATTTCAGCGTCTCTCAGCACCATTTCTGTTGTACTGTGCAATTATTATTATGATAATTATGTGCCTGCCTGTATGCATGCCATGTTCCTGTCAATTTCTTTCATCCAATCTCATCAACAAGCTGTATTCTCCGACAGGACTGCCCCTGATGGAATGTTCTTTGTTTGTTTCTGGGAGGATCGGGTTCTTACAATTCAAACCATGGGGATGATTAATGATAAATGCTTATAAAGGGTTCTTTTTTAGCATTGCATTGCATCATGTATAAAAACGGCCCTTAAAGTGTGGTATATTTGAAAAGTATTACTTATTACGTATTACTAAAATAATAATGGTATAATGTTTTATGATTTTTGTGGACCCAAGAAAGTGTAGATTCTACATTTAAACAGCTAGGGATCCTATTAAAATATTTATTTGGCTACAGACAATTGACTAGGGGACGATTTGTAATGTTTTCGGAAAAGTTCAAATAAAAATCTCAGTTTTCTGAGGATGTCACCATCCTTCAGGTGAACCACAAGCGTAACCCCGAAATGTTATGCCAAATAGATTGCGCACATTATTATTTTCTCGTTGTGTTTGTCTCTCTGACTATATTCTCTCATTTAGGAGGCAACGAAGAGGTTAACACATCACGCAAGCAAGCAATGTCATGTAGTAACTCGAGCAAAGGAGGCAGTCTGGAACTTGGCTTGCTCCACTCAACATTTTCTACTTGCGCACCAGACCGCGGTCGGACCAGAGAGGAAGGAATAGGAGGAATTAGATAAACGACTTTGGAAGTTTTAACGTCATTTTTCATCCAACGTCAAATATGAATGGCAAATTTCGTGTTCAGAATAGCAGTAGAGCACATGTAGTCTATACGAGCAGCAGCACATGTAATCTATAGGAGTTGGTTTCATTAACACGTCCCGTGAGCGAATTCCGCTGTTGATCTTACGGATGCTCATGCATCGGGAATGCCACCATGGCCACGCCGACCAGCCTTCAGCAGCAGCAGCAGGATTACTTCAGAAGCGTCAGCAGCGAATCCACCACCTATATGATGGTCCCCGCCACGGCGCCTACTGCAAACGCGCGTCGTGATTCCGCTCCGTCCAAGATGTGCATGGCTATGGTGGTGATTGTGGTGGTTGTTCTGCAGATAGCGTCGACAACCGGACTTTTTGTCTACCTGAATATGTCGATATCACAGGTAAGGAGTTTGTTTTAGTGCAGGGCTACTGGTGAATGTAAGAAAAGAACGAAAGATAGACAAAACTTGCATGCAGGCATTGCAGTTTTCGAAATGTGTGTGCAATGTTGGTATTGGGAAATACTTTCTTGAGCATACTCGGTTATATTTCGCACTTAAAAAAAACAGAAGTTAACGTACGGTTCCACGAAATCTAAAAAAGCAGTGTTTATGGTAATGAAATTATGTACAGTTAAATCATGTAGGCCTGAACTTACAACCGTTTCAGGTTGCTTATTCATTGCCACTATATATAGCAAACATCGTCTGGATAAAGTTGCGGAGCTATATCCCTCCAACAGACCAACACAGATAACACAACGTGAAGAACATGGTAATCACATTTAAACATATATATTAAGATATACAAAATAATAAACACAATAATCCGACAAACACATATTGAAGTGTTAAGGCAGGGCAAACAAAACTATTTGCAGATTAGAGGATTTATCTTTGTGAAGTACATTTCACTCACTGATGCCTATTTCCTGGGACGGCGATATGTCTACCATTGCAACCCTGCCTCAGGTTAATTCTAAAAAACTTTTGGAAAACCCACTAATAGAACGTCATGTAATCACATTTAATTAGAACGTAATTTATTTTATTGTCTCTTACTGAATGAAATATAACCCCTAATATTTGTTATCTGTTTCTAAATCAGGAGCTGTCACATCTTGTGAGATGTTTTATTTTTTATTTTAGCCATTTTAAAATAAATTAACTATAACAACTAAGTCATTATAGATGTATTATGGCTATGAAAATATTATTTGCTCGTTATTCAGGTGGAATACATCTTCTATTAAATAACATGTTATCGGGTTTGACAACAAGTTTGACAGTAAGTGCTTTAATATGAAAATGATGGTTCTTTAGTTTCATTCCTACTCCCAAGGTGGTTGAGATTCATTTTGGTTTGGAGGCTACAAAGTGCCCATCAAGTAGAACTGAATAGAAATGATTGTCAGATGATAGGTTGGCCCATCAATGTAGACTCCCTCCAGGGTTGTTAGCCCTGGCCCCAAAGGACTCAGAAACATAGAATTACAATGGGGGGAGACATTAATGTTAATGTTATGGTCAGGACCCACTGCAGTGCTAAAGACTGAAGGAAGTAGAAAGCTCTTCAAAGTGTTTTAGATTTTTCTTAGAGGTCTGAGTTCTATCCATTCCATACTCTGACTCATTTTAGGATACATTCTCAAAATCTATAATACTGTATCGATACTGTAAAAGGAATGCCTAGATGCCTTCAGTATTTGCATTTTGTTCCTGTTTACCAGACACTTGTCCAGAGCGAACTACAGAGGTGAGTTTAAAAGTTTCAAAACACTTGTCGGTGAGGAGGAAATACGTTATCACTTGGCCTTAATGTACTTAATCGCATAATCACAAGCACACCATTTCGGTTTCAAGTCCCACCTTAGTTTTTACTTCACAGGTGATCAGTTATTACACTGACAGACATTAGCAGAGATAAGAGGCTACTCTCTTAGCTATTACACAGCACTGCACTTTGATTTATTGCTTCAACCCGGAAAGGTTCAGAATTGCAAGCAACATCCTTCAAAGAAACCCTCTTCCTTATGATTCCTGGTTTAAAGCAGTGCACTAAACAGGGAATATGGGGTCATTTGGAAGGTAAGATTCTTGGAACTGCCTGCATGTACAGCAATCTTTTAGATACTCCCTCCAACAAATCTGTCTGTTGTCTCTCTGTCTTCCTTTTGGTCTGTCTGTCTGCTTGCCTTTCTGCCTCTAACAGGAAATCCCCAAATACATGACTGCACAGTGGGCTCTTCCAAAACAGACATTGGTCCATATATTGTTTGAATTCACTTTGAATTTCTTGTATTTCCCAAATTTACAATAACATTGTAATCATGTCACTAGGCTGTCTGTTGCACCTATCAAACTGCTCCAAAAGTCCCATCTGGTAAATAAGGGAAGCAGTTTTCCCTTTCCTCATTATCTTTTATCAGTATAGTAAAGATTACTATGAATCAAATGTTTTTCTAGAACCACATAAACGGACCAGGAAAAAATCCTGGCACATACCTTGAAACAATGATAGATTCTCTTGTGGGAGTCGGCAATATGCTGGTATAGAGTGTCTTATGATGAGCGTAATGTGTTCAAGGTTTGCCACCAGCGTAAACCAGCCAAGTAAAGCACCCAGTCAATGAAGAAGAGGCAGAAAATACATATTATCGACAGAAAGTGTGGTAGGGAGGAGAGAGAAGGTGGCACAAA
Organism: Novumbra hubbsi; assembly: GCA_016801125.1. Taxonomy (NCBI): domain Eukaryota; kingdom Metazoa; phylum Chordata; class Actinopteri; order Esociformes; family Umbridae; genus Novumbra; species Novumbra hubbsi. The sequence continues at coordinate 145,209 of JACXGK010000135.1, read as the reverse complement.
CAGAAAGTCAGAAAGATAGGAGGGGGGGGGGGGTGAGGAGAGAGAGAGAGACAAACCAAAGTGAGAAAGGGAGGAAGAGACAGATAGAAAAGAGATTACAGAGGAGACATTGAGAATGAGAAAAACAAAGTTAAAATAAAAGAAATAGGGGCTTTGCTATACTGACAGGAAATGATGCCAACATGCTAGTTCGTCAACTAGTACAGTATATCAACACACATCAGCAAGCCAAGTCAGCAAAAATCTGTGCCATGCTTGGAAAAGGGAAAAATACAAAGAAAAAAATCTAAGAAGCAAGAACACAATGTAAGCATTTTATTCGGGGGGAGGGTGAACATGAAATCATAAGGGCTGCTATGGGAAGGTGAATAGTTGTGTAAAAATGAATAACTGATCTAGGTTGAAATAAACGCAATGCCATGGCTGGCTGTCAACAAGTAAAAGAAGTGTGTATCAAAAAGCACCCCACTTCCTTTGGGCCCTTGTCAAAAGTGGTGCACTCCATTTAGAATAGGCTATTTAAGACAGATTGCTTGGCTATCAACATCTTTCCAAACTGAAAGAAGTGTGGTACCAGCATTCCTATCCTCACACTTTACTGAGTCAGGCTTTGTTATTGTTTACGTTCTTTAATAGTCATACCAGGCCCCCTCTGTTCCCTGTGTAAGTGTGTGTGCGTGTTTGTGTGCTTGGATCAATGGCCCCCACGATTCCCATTGAGTCATATGGGGGTGGAATTGGTTACTCTTCCTTTAAGGCTTTTCTTTCAAGCCACCGTGTGTGATGGGTAATCAAGTGGAACTGCTCTTTTCACTGTAAGGCATTGTTTTACATTTTAGTTTTTTCTATGGGGTCAATAGGTAAACCTGTGTGTGTGTGTGTGTTTGGGGCCTTTCTTTTTGCCCGCATGGTGTATGTGAGTATGTATATTTTAGAGAGTCTGTCCTATTTCAAGTGTTCTTCCTTTGTCTTGTCCTATCCTTTTGTGGCGACTCTTCTGTGTTTCTAAAGATTCCGAAGGGGCCCCTCGTCAACAATAACCACTTTGGCATAAATAGTTAGATCGAACCAGCTAATGTTGAAGCTTCCATTAAAGCTACTAATATAAACCTCCCACACATTCCCCTCAGCCAAGGTACACACATTTTATCTCTCTCTTACTCTTTCTCTCTCTCTTTTCCTTCCCCCTCCGTTGCTCTCTACTCACTATGTCTTTCTTCACTCTGTCTTTTTATCCCATTCCCTACTTAGTCTCCGGAGCCCGCCCGCCGAGTTCTGTTTTTGTTCAGGGTTTTGGGGGCTTAATTGGGGATTCGTGTTACACCGTTTTCAGAGCAGGAAAAAGAAGTCAGAGTGACTCACAGAAATTGTGCGAGGGGGGTTAGAAACTCAGAACTATAAGTAATTTTCTGTATCGTGGAATGCCATTTTATATGAAATCCTCTGTAGCACACACATGCACTTGATGAGAATAGAGGATGTCTTGGAGTCATTTTATTTTAATGCTTTAATCCATTTTTGTTCTCACAAAAGCTCTGCCTTCTGGGGAATAACTACAGAACATTTAAATGTATGAGACAGAGAGAAAAGGAAAGACCGAGATAAACAGGGAGAGAGGGAAACAGAGTGACAAAAAGATAAAGGGAGAGACAGAGAGGGACAGGGAACGATTGGGAGAGACAGGGAGAGAGGATAAGGGGATTTTCTGTGTTTAAATTAAGTTAACTCACGCACTGAGTTATTGATTCATTCTCCCCCAGCAATCCCCCAGTCTTATGCAACTAGCTATAAAAAAGCTTTTTACTTAAAGTGTGTGTGTGTGTGTGCTGGTGAAGGGAATAATGAATACATGCATTATAAATAACATAATACATTAAAAAGCGTTCTTTCAGGAATTGTTATTGTCTTTTAGTTAATCACAGAGCTCTATTATTAAATGGGAAGAAAGTGGATAGCTGTATCTGTCTGGGAGGAATTTTAAGGTTCCCAAACTCCAGACGGATTATTAGGAAGGAGATGAAACAAATAGAGGGAGGCAGAGGAGAGGGGGACAAGAATAATAGAAAAAGCTAAATGTGAGGGAGGGAGAGGTACAAAATTAGGAGGAAGTGGAAGTAGTAGGAGATCCTTCATTCTGATTCAGTTTGCAGGTGAGAAGGAAGAAGAAATCATTTGATTATATCAGCATGTATTACAAAACGAAATGAAACACTTACACAGCTGGGTACGCAACCTAATGAGCATTCCTATGTCCTAACGTAAATATCCAGTCCTCACGCACAGCGTTTATGTGTGCTTGTGTGTTGGCAACATCTGTTTGAGTTACTGCGTTTGTACTCTTCATGAATGCTTTACTAACAGCTCCACTTTAACTATCTCTGTTTATCAACAACACACTGCAGAACTCATAAACATGGTTGATTCAATCACTAACTCAAACCACAGTGGTTCTAACGGGGCTATTAGCCATGCTAAGCTAAGTAACTGTACATACTCACTCACTTTGTTACAGCCCAGCACTATCACACTTTTTATTTGCAGGGTTCTTGACAAATGTCACCGACCTTGGTCATTTTATTCCAGCCAAGCAGTTACACAGCTCAAAATAAATTGAGTCAAGTGTGTAGGTATAGGGGCAGGATTAAAAGCCTTCCAGCTTTTTAGGACCACCTGCATAGAACGAACACTCGTAATTAGCATTAATTACAAGCATTAAAGGTCAATCATTTTTTCCTCTGAGGCACTCTAGGAGAGTGGGCTTACAGCCACAAACCCTGGAGCAATTATAGTTGTCTTGAAGGAAGGAACCACTAGATCTCTGGAGTCCTAGACAGCCCTCTGTGACCTTTTACAATAGAGGAAAGGTTCAAATTGGGAATCATCCTTTAAGATGGGAGATATGATTAGGGGAAAGAAGTGGAAGAGAGTTGGAGTCCATTTAGACTATTTCAATTGTCATGAACACAATTGTGACAGGTGCTGGTAAAAGGGCCCTCATGTAGTAGGGCACGGTAATGTTTCTATTTTTTACAGATAATGAAAGTTTTTATTGGAAGCTTTTAAATTATGTGTTGTACAATGAACTCTGAACATAGTTAAGATATGCTCATTTCAATGTTGGTACACCATAAAACAACAAGCAGAGAAAATCCCCTTGAAAGATTTAGAACTTTTTCACCTCTCACAGGCAGTCAGTGGGTGGGAACTAGCTTGTGAACCCCACCCCCAACCACTCTCCCCCTAGACTACCTGTCATTATCTGTCATTGGGGTAGTCAGCTAAGGGCTGACATCTTAACACTGGTAAACGTACTTTAAAAACAACTGTAAAATTTTTATATGATGTTCATAATGTGTTTTTCAAAACAGCTGGTGCGAAGCAGGAGAAACTGTTTTAAAATCTGAGTGCTTTCAGAGGTGCTGTAGACTTCGATGGAGGGCATGTGATGCCTTGTGCCTAATAAGAACAGAAATCTCAAGCTAGCTAGCCTAGCTAACAACTGTTCTGCTGGATATGGCTGTCATATATGGCTGTATATGGCTTGTGTTTTCGGCAAGGTAAACAAAACAATTACTTGCTTGCCTAAATATAGATAGATTACCAAACCTAATCAAGACATATAGATAGATATTACATTTACCCAAGTACAAAACAGAAAGTCTTGTTGCAGACAACAACGTTGTGAAACTTAAGTTGTTTTTCATGCATTAGTTTAATCAGAATATTCTTGATGATGCTGGGTTCAGTCTAATTTTGAAGCCAAATTCTGGATAGTGTCTGGCAGCAGGAGGCCGGTTGTTGCCTCTGCTGTCACTTGCACATTTTTTATCTTGTGCATCTCCCTAGTGAAATCAGTGTCAACTGTTACAGCATCAACTGATCTTAAAACATTTTCAATGTCAACAGTCACAGCGGCATGGTGTGCCGCTGTGACACACAACACACACATTGCTATTAAACAAACTGTTGTTCAAGTCGAGATCCTAATCCAAAATATTGTCTTAGTACTTTTCGCTATTGCAAATTAACATGCTGCTGTTTAGGGGGGTCACTTGACCAAACCAAACAGACGATAGCCAACCAAACCGCATATGCTAATCAAACTCCACCCTCCTAGACCCGACTAGAAAACATGAAAGAAAAGCTGTCTTTGCAAACAAATTACGAGTATTCAATAACGTTGGTTTTGATAATGGGTGACTTCTTCAAAACTTTTGTAATATGTAATGAAAAGAAACGTTTACCTAGCACTTTAAACCAGGGGTCTCCAAACTGTTCCGCGGAGGGCCGTGTGTCTGCAGGTTTTAGTTTTTTCCTGTAAATGTGTTCCAGGTTCAGACCTAAATAACCAGATGAGGGTAGACCTAACCAATCAGTGACATAATTAATCAATCAAGAACAAGGTGAGAGTGAAAACCTGCAGACACTCGGCCCTCCGTGGAACGGTTTGGAGACCCCTGCTTTAAACGTTTAAATAACATTAACATCACACAGTAGCAACAAAAAACTTTAACATTAGGTGACCACTGACTTGGAAGGCATATAAACTCACTGACAATGTTGTTTACTTGCTAACATGGCACTCTTCATTGAACGAGTGCTGTTGCCGATGATTGTGAAATTGTTTCAGTGCCAAATTAGTTTTTCCATGGATTTGCAGAACCAGACATTTCACCCCAATACAAGTTGAGCAAGACGCTCTCTTTAGGCCTTAGTAGCTGTAGGGAGTATTGTTGAAAATTCCCCAAATTCAAATGTTTAAACTCGAGAATCTGTGATGCAAATCTGTAATCAAGTCCCATTCATCTAAATAAAACTATTGTAGTGTGAAAACAATAAAAGAGGAAAATAGAGCAGAAATGGTAAGAAAGCAGTAATGACAGTGAGAGAAAAGGATGGAAAAGAGAGAGGGGACCAGATAGGAAGAAAAAGAAGGAGAAACCAATGGAGAGAAAGAGAAAAGACAGAAAGGGCCAAAAACATTGGAAGAATTATTTTCTTTTTCATAAAGACCTTTCACTCAGTATGGAATAATCCTTATTTATTTCACAAATTTAATTTTTGATTGAAACATTACAAACATAACAGTGACATGCACACACATACACACACAGCACACAGTGGGCTAAATTAACATCGGCAATGGACCCGAACTCTTTAGATATTTATTGGAAGACTGGAAGAATAATATTGCTATATAACTATGTACCTTTCCCTTCTTTCCTTTCCCTTTTATTCAGTCTGCTCCCCTCTTTCTTCCCTTTCCTCTCTTTCCTCTATTAATCCCATCTTCTGTCCTCGCTCATTCTTGAAATACTATCCATGGGCTTCAGGCTGATCTTTGAAATCCACCCTGGTGCAAGTTTTTCCCAGCAGGAGTCCAGAGTTTGGCAGAATATTCAATAGGCGGTAACCTTTTTGGCGATTTTAGAATGCAATTGTAGAAACCCTGTGATTGGTCCCAGGAAACAATAGCTGAACTGAAAAGGTTGCATTAGCCTAACCACTAAAATATTAATGTAACTGTTGTAGTGGTGTAGCTTAAATTTGTTAAAGAAATGTTCAATTGATAGCCAATCACAACCATTCCCATTCCAAATTATGTGAAAATGGTTATGAGCCATCTGACACCAACTGAAGTTATTCAGAATAAAACGAAATATATTCAAAAGCAGAGAGAAATATTTCCACAAGACATTAATGTAAAACAATTTTGAAGGCATTACATATGTGATGTAAAGACCATTATTAACTGGAGTCAAGATGTCACCACAATTTCTCTTGCAAATATATTCCAGTCTGAACTGGAAACAATTTCTCACAACTACAAAAAAACTTCCAAGTTTGTGTACATTTTGCTAGAAGAGACATTCAAGCTCCCAAAACCATGTTGGAAAATGTGTTATGGTCTAATGAGACCAACTTGCAAAACGTGTTTTGTGGAAATCCATAAAGATTGATCACCTAAAGTACACAGTACCTATGTCAGGCATGGCTGCGGCAACATAATGCTATGGGACCACTTCTCTTTGTTGCGGACATTCTGCGGTCGGGATAGAGGTGACAATTAATAGGTCCAAATAAAGATATATTTTAGTGCAAACCCTGTGGCATACAGACAGAAAGCTAATGTTGAAGTACAATTTTACCTTTCAGCACAATATTGATCCAAAGCACACAACCAAATCATCCAAGGAATGTTTTGCCATCCAAGGAATCTTTTCCTTTTTTGCTAACATAGTTACCTCACCTGAGATCATTTGACCCTATAGTTATTTATAATTGTTATAATCGGGGTCTAAAGCAACATTGTCTTGGTTCACTGTTGCTTGGCAACCTAAGAGCTGTACCACTCCCCCAGAAGTTAAATAGTTCTTTGCGAAGAGTTCTTGTAAGACAAAATCGTAGATGGCGAAAGCAATCTAAACTATCTGATCGGTCTCAGAAACAATGGGTTCAATCATATTGGTCCCTGAAACCTATGGGTTGAGCCAGAAAGCGAGAAAACGCAAGAAAACGGCCACTACGCAAGTAGCCTTTTCTTGCAAATGATAGAGCAGCACCAGTTCAGTCATCAAACAAGGTCACTGTAATAGCCAGTGGTTTTTGAGACTGTAATTCGTCCAAAGTCTTGTCCTCCAACACTTGGCATGAGGTTTTGTTGCCTGTGAGGCACTTTAAAACAATGTTCAGTGGCTGAGTAGATTTTTTATGTGATGAGTGGAAAGCAGACCGAGTCCATTGTGTTTAAATGTCAGGCTGAACCATCATAGCAATCTAATGGCTCCCAAGACCACCCACTTGGCTACAAATAGATGAACACGAACTTGTGCACACACACGCACACACACACCACCCTCTGCATTGCTTACTTATCTTGTGTGCACAGGTGTGCGAACAACAAACAGCTGACCTTGCCTGTAATTTTTTTCTGTTGCTTTCTTTTCTTTTTCTCCCTTTCCCCCGTTCTTCCTCCACCTCTATGTTCTTACAGATAGAGGGAGGGACAAAGAGAGGGATGAGGGAGGGAGAGAGAGAGCAGGTCTGTTTCTACTGTTGTTACTACTGTTTTAGAAAACCTGTTTTAGCTGCTGTAGCAGTTGTATTGCATTTGGTCAATAGCAGTAAATCACGACAGACTTGTACCGACAAGTCATGTAGTCTGAATATGTGTGTAACTCTTGAGTTCAGTGGTTGTTCCAACCAGCTATTTTAAAATGTTGCTGTGTACAAACGTCTACTATGCACCTTAACATAGATACCTGCACACACACACAAGCACCCGTGCTGGCTCCAGCTTTGAGTTACATGGCCAGTGTCTTTTCCATAATCCCCTGAAATGAGATTTGGGAACGCCAGGAATACCATGGGCAGTGCACACACACACACAAACACACACAGTGCTCCGAGAGTTCGTAGTCAACACTGCCGCATTGTTCTAGGCTTCCTCCATGCCATTCCTGAGGTATTTGGGGATTTGTCAATGTGTGTGTGGGTTTCTGTCCTCTCTGACCAATCCACCTGTATGTGGGAAGACTTAATGACAGACTAATCCCATGTTTTCTTGTGATATGAGTGATGGGATCACACACACACACAAATAACATTCTTCACACTGTAGACTCCACTCCCATAAAGTAAATCTACTAGACATTTTTAATCAGCCTGTTTTCACTCCAGTGCCCTTCAGTAGATAATATTATGTTTGTTATATTATTCTGGGAACTGGGACGCTAAATATAACCATTCCCACACTAACACACACACGCGTACACACACACTCACCAATCAAAACACTCCCTAACCAGCGTTGTTATAACTAACAACCCTTAATAACCAAGAATTCTGTATTCAATCACACAGAACCGGGAGTATGTGTAGGCCAACGCTTACAAGAACACCAATCACTTCCTTCATGTACTTTAATATCTGGCACCCACTCAGGCGGGACACATTACCAGTCGCTGATAATTCAGTGACAATGTAGTTTGACACAAGGGGCGTCTCGATACCCTGACGTGGCTTCATTGCATTTCTTCTCAACTCATCTGCTGTCACATCCTGACACAGTGATATTTTGCTCCCAAATATCCTTGAGAATGTCATTCAGCAGCTTACAACCGCTTGTTAGATAAACAAAAGGAAAAATTATGAATGAAGCTGTTAGAGTGTTGAGACGCACCTCTAAGCTCTTAAATTGGCCTACGAGGATTGGAGATGCACTTTATGTCTGGCTTCAGAGAATTCTGACGCAGCCAGCCACAGTTATGGGAATGCCAGCCATTTCCCCGCAAGTGGAGTGTGCCCTGACTTCCATACACGTCTCCCCCTCCCCTATAAGGAACACAGAGAACCACTCAACCATCAACATCAACAGTATGACTGAGAGAATGAGAATAATCCAACCCCCCCCCCAAACACTCATTCCACATAGACACAACACACCACACACTCCTCCATGGCTCACCCCATTGGGGCTTATTAAAGAGTCATTAGTAAAACCCCCCAACCATGACGTTGAACAGTTCCGTACTGCCGGCCTCAAATTACACACACATACAGACAAACAGCCTCCTCAGCCCACACATTAGTTAAACAGAAAGTACAAACAACGACCCAAATCTAACATAGAAATGAACAGCAAAGATCTGGGGGATAGGGGGTCAGTCTTGGATGGAGAATGTAGAACAAAAAGAAAAGAGAAAGACAAGAAGTTGATTGTTTTTTGTGAATCCTGGAGAGATTGTATTGGTTGGTTACAAATATAGGGGTCTGTGTATTAAAGTTCACTCCATGAGAATCAAACCTCTAGTTAAGCTGTCAGTGAATCACACTGTATTTGTAAAAATCACACTGTATAATTTTTGCAACATGGCATTTTTACATTTTGATGAGAAATTCAGCTTTCTGAAGTACCTTTTTGTATTGAAATGTCTCATTGGTAACAAGATACGCCAGGTTTGTGGGAACAATTAATCATATAGGAAACAGAAATGTGTCTTATTTGCAAAGAGAGATGACAGGTTATTTTAGGTTAGGTAGCTCTTTTAGTATTTTTATTCGTTTTGCTGGAATCGGATCTAGTTCACAATTGGTGCGTTCAGAACTCATTACTAATTTAGTAATTGCGTTGAGCGATACAGGATAAAGAAATTCAAGTGTCCCCATTGATACCAGGTTAGGAAAGTTCTGTGCATTCTCATTGTGACTTTGAGGGCTATGCCTATTTAAGGAGTCAGTTATTTGATTTCTAATGGTGATGATCTTTTCACCCAAGAAATTGTATGTATTCATTATTGCTGAAGTGAAGTCACTTGTTGGGCACTGTGTTTTGTTAACTTAGCAATTGTATCAAAGAGAAAATGTTGCTTACCTCAATCAGGTTGGAGAAATAAGAAGATCAAACAGACGTAAGTGCTTTTCTGTACTGTCGATTGAGGCTAGTCAAAATATTTCCTACTAGGTGCGGCTTTACTTTTGCTCCAACTTTCTGGAGACTTGCTAGCTTTTGCAGTATTGAGTTTAGATCCTCAATAAGATAGTTTGCAGATGTGTTCACTCTAGGGCTGCACAATACTGGGAAAATATGCCATAATATATAATATGCGAGTATTGCGATAACGATATTCCCCTAGAGAAATGCTATTTTCATTAGATATATAAAAAAAAATGTATATATGTAATGATCATACTGAAATAAACAGGTAATAGATAATCTAATTACATCTAATTTAAGCTAAAAAAAACTATGTGAAGGTGCAAACATTCTGACTTTAAAACACTATGAATGACTGAAAACCTCGGCAGATATTCATATTTCTGTTTTGCTGTTACCATAGACCTGCAAACACAAAAAAATGCATTACTCTCAAACATAACTTTTTTTAATTCACCATGCAATCATCAAGTGCATCTTGAAACAAGGGCATCTTTTAAACAAAACAGCCTTGCCAGTTTGAAAAAAAAATACAACTAAACATTATTAAACAAAAACATGAAGTGTTTAGGCCTTCAATAAATTAGTATGTAGTGGCAATACTTGTCAACATCCACAAGAATGAAATAATAAAGTATTATTATGTAAACAGAGTAAACCTATATTTTAGTTCAATGCAATGCCATATGTGTTTAACTGTAAAAAAAAAAAAATCCAGGGTTTTTGCCAGGAAAATAAGCCTATTGACTTTGGCAGGGTTTAAACAAGTGCGTTGGCATGTCACAACCTTTCCTGATGTACTAAAAAGTCTCTTTGAAAGGGAACTAGTTGTAAGTATAAAGAGATACTTCCTTGCTAGTTTACTCAGGTGTGGGAAGTTGACCTGATGGAGTTGCCACCAAGTGAGAGTGTCCATCTTACTGTTTATGGTGGGAGACGCCAACTAGCTGTTCAGTTCAGCCTCCACAGTGTGCAATGGTACCATAGATGACGGAGCAGGGGGTGCCTTAAAGAAACTGCCCAGGGATTTCTTGGCCTTCTTTAGGATCACATCTGATGAATCCATGGAGATCTTGATCACTTGGGCTTTGCTCCTAAAATAGAGAAATAAAGGAAATATTGTAATCAAATCTAGTAATAGTGCATTATTTTATCAGTTACTATTGTCATATTAACATTTACCTTTGGCACAGTTGCTTTAATTTCAGACCTCACCCTGGCTCTGACACCTTGTCACTGCTGATGTAGACGGCTTTCAATCTGGGGTCATGTCCAGAAGTTCTTGGGTGGCTGGGTTGCCATACTTAGTGTTCATGTAGTCTAAAATATTCATCTTTATGGACTTTGTTAAATCACTGTCTTCTTCCTTTGCAGCAAGAACTGAGGTGTTCATCAAGTGAAGTACAGGTTTCACATACGAAACACTTACATAACTTTCACCTGACAGAGCAGAGTAAATTCTTTCAGAGTCTGCAATGCCTGGTTTATAGACTCAAGTACATCTAGGTTGTGCCAAGAAGGAACCAAATGTCTTGACTTTCTGTCTACTGACAGGATGTCGCTTATGGCCCGCTGCTGCTCCAGAACTCTCAGAATCCTTTTCTGTCTCAAACCCCACCTTGTAGGGCATTCTGTGATGAGGTAGTGCTCCGGGAGGTTGTGCTCTTCTTGTGCTTTTTTCAGGGTCATCTTCTCCTTCCAGCTGTGGGAGAAATGTCCCACTAACCTTTTGCAAAGACCAACAGCTCGAGTAATACTCTCATCACCTTTAACAGCATTTTCTGAAGAGTTAAGAAAAAACAAAACAATGACATACAGGGTGAAATAACATCGCAATAATATAATAAAAAAATTATATATCAGCTGCAAGTGGGTATCTTGTTTAAATGAAGGAGCTAGTAAAGCAGGCTGTGGATCATATATGTCACTTTGTATAATGGCAACCTACTGGCTCTTTTAACTTCAGCGTAGGTTACATGCACATTAGCGCTTACAACCCCCTCATGTCACACTTTATACATCTCATACAAGTTATTTCCTGATATGTGCATTGTATTGCACACACTGTATTGCTTTTAAGGCATAATCACTATCTAATGTATTGTTTATAAGGCTTTTGGTCATCTCCATTCTGTCCTCCCTGCAGGTGCGTAGTCAGGGTGTAACAGAGGAGCTGAAATGTCTCAGTCTGTTAAATGCTCTGGAAAAAGACCAGGACATCCCAGAGAACCTGGCTCAGCTGTTTGGAGAACCTTGCATGAAACTGGCCGAGGGCATCAAGGCTTACATCTCTAAGGTAAGAACAACACAGACTGGATTTCTAGTGGTGCCATTATATGACATCTGGCCAATAACTCAAACTGCCAATGTAAAAATATTCGTGTATCTGGTAAATGTAATCCTTCAAAGACAACTCTGGACCTGAAAGTGTTTTTTTATTTCCTTTAATTCAATACCTTAGAGCAGGGGTGGGCAAACTACGGCCCGAGGGCCAAATGCGGCCCGCGAGGCTGTCCTATCCGGCCCAAGGAATGTAATAAAATTATTTTGGGGGGAATTAAAAAACCAACTCACCAGCCCATTCTTATACATCTGAGTCAGAATTCTAACTATTTACACCTTATATGGGATCTACTGTACATATGTAATGTATGTTTTAACTTTAGCCCTTTTCTGGCCTCCAAATCAATTATGATTAACAAATTACAAAAACTAATGTGGCCCATTTCATTTCAAAATCCTGATGTGGCCCCCGAGCCAAAATATTTGCCCACCCCTGCCTTAGAGATTAAGGCCTGTACATGAGACCTAGACAACTTCGTGTTAAGAGTGTTTTGTAATTATTTGTGTTTGGTATATTGAATGGCTGTTCAATATACCAAACGGCTGTTTTACATTGGCAGCGTTTTCCACAATAACGTGGACAATTGGGCTTTACAAAGAAAGTTGTGTGTTTTGGAAAAAGCTCAATTTGTGTGAGAACGTGAATAGTGCTAATAGGTTGGTGTACATACTCTTCCTTCTGGAACTTTGCAAAACATTCTTGTGTGTATTGTTCATGGAATCAGTTCCAGAAAAACTATAATTATAAGGTAGAACATAAAAGCAATATAGCTTGGTATGGGGTCTTGTTTTGCACCCTTAGAAATGTTTTCATAAATTCTTGCCGCCTGTATAAAGAGTTTTATAATGTTTTTTGACTGTCATGTCCTGGATGCGGGCCCCTAGCCATCTCTGTGCTTTGGGGCTCCCATTCAGGGCATGGCACATGGAGAGGCCTCTAGCCATCTCTGTGCTTTGGGGCTCCCATTCAGGGCATGGCACATGGAGAGGCCTCTAGCCATCTCTGTGCTTTGGGGCTCCCATTCAGGGCATGGCACATGGAGAGGCCTCTAGCCATCTCTATGCCGTTGTGGGCTCCCCAGTCAGAGCAGCTGCAATCAGTTGACTCTGATTGGGGAGCCTACTTAGGTTAGTTTTACAGCCACACCCGGTGTGGTTTATTGTTTGTGTTTGAAACTCAACAGCTCACGGT
>JACXGK010000135.1:115374-132138 GCA_016801125.1 Novumbra hubbsi | reverse complement strand
GACTTTTATCACACCAGTAGATGTAGATTCACACCTTCAGTCTACAAATTTGGAACAATCTGTAAGGCAGCCAATATGCACAAATTGTCCTGAGTGTCTTGCTGTGTATAGAAGTGGGGTGTTTTACTTATTCATAAATGACTTTCAGGCACATATAAATGTGATTTGTTGGCACAATGAGGGGGCAAAGCATGTCATCTGACCAGCCCACTGTATTAATACTAGAAATAAGTTTTAACATCCAAAAATGCAGTCACACATAATCAGATTTCCTCTTCGTAGTGTACCAAGTCTACAAACCAGCAAGCCAGCAAGCTCACCATTTTTAGTTTGAATGACCCAAAAGCAATTAAGAACAGCTGTGATATTCTAGTCTTGAACTATGACTCACATAGATCTGATGTCATCTGTGTGCATCTTTGAGTTGGAGTGCTGATGTAGGACCTGTAATGCCTTTTTGATAATTTATTAATAAAATGTCATGGACAGGGAGGACCTGATTCTGGATTTTACTCTGAGATATGTGGTCAGTGAGTCATAAACATCTGCTTCTGGTTTAGATGACCTGGTTTGTCCAGAGTCATTGAGTTTAAAGATGACGGGTCATGGCTGCAGTCTCAGTTTGTCCATCTCGTTCATCACTTAAGGTCACCAACATGCTTTCCCCATCTGTGTCTGTGACCCCCACATTTCCTTATTCAGTGCCCTATACACAAACAAAAACAGACGACAAGACACACGCACACACACACAAACGCTAACCAGCTAAACACAGACATGGCTAACAGACTGTCTTCATTTCTGTGTGGTCTGTCGCTCCTCAATGCTCTATCCGCACCCCAGTCATTTCCTATATGGAAACACACATACACAAACAATCGCTGCTTCACCACAATGATAGAATCAGACTGTTAACAACCCTGTCGCCAGCAGTAATGGAAAAGGAATGTCTTGTTTCTTGTGGTGTACATTTTCTTAAAATGCATCTGTGTGTGGATGTATGTGTATGTGTGTGTGTGAATTCGCTTGCAATGAGTTTGTATCACAGCCTGTCTAAACTGAACATACAACATAGAAACTTTGTTTCTCAGTCAGACTGTAGTGTAGGTCTGACTGCACGCCTTGTGTTATGGTCAAAGTAAAGGAAGAAAAGCCTGCTAGATGATTGCAGGCAGCATAACATTAACTATGGCATCTCCAGGCTTTTTCACATGTGCTCAGTGTGAACCTGCTCTAAGCTGTGAAGAGAACTAGGCGACAATGGCGGCCATTTCTGGTGTTCCCTTGCGAATGGATAAATGATGTTATTGAAACAAAAACAATACTTTTTTAACCATGATATCATTTATTTAACAAAAGATTTACAAAGATGCCATTTCCTACTAAGGAAAAAGTTAGGACACCTTATGCCTTAATAGCTGGTATTGCCCCGATCAGCTGAAATAACCTCAATGAGGCATTTCCTATAACTGTCTACCAGTCTTTGACATCGATTGGTAGAAAGTTTTTCCCACTCTTGCATGCATAGCCCATTTCAAATCATCCCACAGCATCTCAATAGGACATCCCGGGCTGTGACTTGGCCATCCGCCAAACCCAGACTCATCCATCAGACTGCCAGATAGAGAAGCATGATTTGTCAATCCACACAACAGGTTTCCACTGTTTCAGAGTCCAGTGGCACCGTGCTTTACACCCCTCATTTTGACACTTGGTGTTGTGCTTGGTGATGTAAGGATTGCATACAGCTACTCGACCATGGAAACCCATGCCATGAAGCTCCCGGCGCACCGGTTTAGTGCTGAGGTTAATGCCAGAAGAGGTTACTCTGCGGTTATTGAGTCAGCAGAATGTTGGCAGCTTTGGCGCACTCAGCATTCAGCGACACTGCTCTGTATCTTCACGTGTTCTGCCACTTTGTGGTTCCTAAACACTTTCACTTTGCAATAATACCACTTACAGTTGATTATGGAATATCTAGGAGAGAAGAAATTTCACGAACTGATTTGTTGCAACGGTGACATCCAATAACAGTACCATGATGACATCCAATTCTGTGAACTATGTAGAAAGACCCATTCTTTCACAAATTTTTGTAAAGGCAGCCGCATGGCTAAGTTATTATTTTGGTAAAGTTTGGTGGAGGAGGGATTTTACCTAGGCTAAAGGGAAATGTTAATGCCTCAGCTTAACAAGACATTTTGGAAAATTCTATGCTTCCAACTTTGTGGGAACAGTTTGGGGAAGGCCCTTTTCTGTTCCAGCATGTCGGTGCTCCAGTGCACAAAGCATGGTCCCGAAAGGCATGTCGGATGAGTTTGGTGTGAAAGAACTTGATTGGCCTGCACTGACCTCATCCCTATCGAAAACCTATAAGGTGAACTAGAATGGAGATTGCGAGCCAGGCCCTCTCATCCAAAAGTGTCTGACTTCACTAATGCTCTTTTGGAAGAATGGGCAAAAATTCCAACAGCCACTCTCCAAAATCTTGTAGAAGCTGTTATAGCTGCAAAGGCGGGACCAACTTGATATTAATGCCTATGGATTTAAAATAGGATGACATACAAGCTCCTCTTGGTGTAATGTGTAGGTGTCCCAATACTTTTGTTCATATAGTCTATACATTAGTATTAGCCAAACATGCTTCTTGGCTTGCTTTGTAAGGGAAGCATGCGCTACTTTGGGTTAAGATAGTATCAACCAATGCCAGCTTTTGGCCTGCTGTACACAGTCTATATTCTTGCCTTATACTAGTCCGGCTAATGAGAGCTGATTGTTTTCTGGGGGAGGCTAGTGAGTGTAGATTGTTTTCTATGATAGCTATTTGTTTGTTTGACTGGCTATACGATCAGAAGGGTCTACTAAACAGAATTCAGAATTTAGAGGGAAACAAAATGCTGGTGGTATTGCCAGTCTTTGTCAGAACTACTTTTCGGCATATCTTGCCTTTTTTTCCCTGCTCTTTAATAGACTCAAAAAAACAGTTCCAGATTAAAGTGGTAGGTGTCTGTGATGATTCCTTAGTCTGTAGAAACCTCTCCAATATCTGCCATGGCAGACTCCTTGTAGCCTTTGTGCAAACCACATTACATAGCTATGTCTGAAAGCTAGTAGGTGAGCTGCTAATGGGTTTGCTCTTATTGGCCTCTAGTCATCTGGTCAGATGTTTAAATATTGGACAATGCAAGCAAGCTTAACAGGTGAAGTTTGTGAAAGCTTATTGTAACAGATATGCACAACACAAAATTAGCAATATCGCAAAATTAAATGTTCCATTACTTTCATTATTGAATTATAAAAATATATACAGTGGGGAGAACAAGTATTTGATACACTGCCGATTTTGCAGGTTTTCCTACTTACTAAGCATGTAGAGGTCTGTAATCTTTATCATAGGTACACTTCAACTGTGAGAGACGGAATCTTAAACAAAAATCCAGAAAATAACATTGTATGATTTTTAAGTAATTAATTTGCATTTTATTGCATGACATAAGTATTTGATCACCTACCAACCAGTAAGAATTCTGGCTCTCACAGACCTGTTAGGTTTTCTTTAAGAAGCTCTCCTGTTCTCCACTCATTACCTGTATTAACTGCACCTGTTTGAACTTGTTACCTGTACAAAAGACACCTGTCCACACACTCAATCAAGCAGACTCCAACCTCTCCACAATGGCCAAGACCAGAGAGTTGTGAAAGGACATCAGGGATAAAATTGTAGACCTGCACAAGGCTGGGATGGGCAACAGGACAATAGGCAAGCAGCTTGGTGAGAAGGCAACAACTGTTGGCTCAATTATTAGAAAATGTTGCCGGTCAATCACACTCGGTCTGGGGCTCTATGCAAGATCTTACCTCATGGGGCATCAATGATCATGAGGAAGGTGAGGGATCAGCCCAGAACTACACAGCAGGACCTGGTCAATGACCTGAAGAGAGCTGGGACCACAGTCTCAAAAAGACGCCGTCATGGATTAAAATCCTGCAGCGCACGCAAGGTCCCCCTGCTCAAGCCAGCGCATGTCCAGGCTCGTCTGAAGTTTGCCAATGACCATCTGGATGACCCAGAGGAGGAATGGGAGAAGGTCATGTGGTCTGATGAGACAAAAATAGAACTGTCTCTCACAGTTGAAGTGTACCTATGATAAAAATTACAGACCTCTTCATGCTTTGTAAATAGGAACCCCTGCAAAATCGGCAGTGTATCAAATAGTTCTCCCCACTGCATATATATTTATCAAATGATCGCCCAGCCTTTCATCACTGTATTCCCATTCACACCCTAGGTGTTTGACTACATTGTTAGACTGTGTCTTTGTATAAAATGCTTGAGCTGAAAAGATAGGCAAGATGTATTTGCTAGAGCACTGTTGAAATGGAATATATTCTACAGGCTTCTTTTTAGCCACGAGACGCACATGAGAGCAATTAGGCTGGGACACACACAAACACACAGTCTTTTTCCCCAGCTAGCCCTCTCTCTGGCCAGTAATTTAGATAGCTATCAGTGACCACTCTCTAACACACACACCATGATACCGTAGGTCAGCAGTGCCCGGTCATCAAATATCAGTGTGTGCTAATTGAGAGAGGCTGTATTCCATTATCCATCAGAGACAGGACCCTGATGTGAAGCACATGGGCCAACTTACACAAACGCACACACACTCCCTGAGAAATTAGGTACGTTAACACGGACACCAATGGCAGCGTTTGGTTGGAGCCATTACAACATTGTTGAATAACCATCACACATCTGTCCTCGAAGATAAAAGGACAAAAGGAGAAAAAGCAGCAGAGGAGTTACATAGATGGACGAAAAAATCAGACTGGGACTGGTAAAAAAAAAAAAAAGTTATTTTACCTCTAACAATAAAACAAATGCTAATCTAATTTCAAGCCTGAAATAAAAGAAAAAAGGAATAAATAAGGATGTTCTGGTGTAACCGGGAAAGACAAAACTAAGAAAGGAGTGAGAATGCACCAAGACATTGAAAGAATGTGATAAAGAAAAAAAGCATAATTGAATGTAAGAAAGGCAAAAGGAAGGAGAGAAAAAAGTAAAAGAGACAAGAGGAAGTGAGAATGAGGAAGAAAGGGACAGAAAGATAAAAAGAACATGGAAACAGTAAACAGGTAGAAAAACAAAAAAGGATGGTGGTTTATCGACTGATAACTAGCTGTGGTTGGTAGGGGACTCTGGGTGAACGTCTTCAAGTCAAAGTTGCATCAGCGTTTTCAGGACTACAGTTCCCACAGCTCACGCACTGTTTCTTTTTACCCTTTTCCTTCTCATCTCTTTATCTTATTTTATCTGCTGTCAATGTGCAGCGGCTTAGTCAGAGCTGGTTTGACAGAATCAGGTTACAGGAAAACTCAATGAGCTCTCCATTGCTGACGGCACTGCAACCTATCGAGCACACCACACACACACAAAATTCCACACGAAGCACATTAAAGATTGAACTCTCACTTACTAATAACAGGTCTTGACAAAGACCTCTGGGATTGAACCATTGCCAGTGCTCTGTAAATCCCACAGAGTACAGGTAACTGTGTGTGTGCGCATACTGGTGTGTGTGTGTTATGGTACAGTATTACAATCAATTCTGCATCCCAAATTGCACCCTATAATTAATTATAAAATTGCACCCTATTTCATGTTTAGTGCCGTTATTTGTAATATAAGGGCTCATCAAATTGTGCACAATATAGTTGAAAAGGCAGATGGGTACGCAGAGCTAAATCAACAAATGAAACATTGTACTTTGTGGTATTTGTGGCTTTTTCCACGGTTTCCGTCCCAGTGCACGTTAAGCAAAAAATAAATACCCCAGGCATAAGATGCCCCCCAAAAAAACATATCCTTAGTCTTTAGGAAGTCTGGTTGAACGAAACCTAAGTTTTAAGTGTCAGATGTGTTGAAACCTAAGCTCTGAATGCCATGCCCAATTTACTGCGTGCTTTTGGCAAGAGCCATTTGATTCCTCATCAGAGGTAGTGCATTTGGTAGGGAATAGGGTGTCATTTCTGATGTGCCCGTAGAGATTAAGGAACCTTGTTTAATGGATGGTGTTTTTAGAGGAGACTGCTTTGATGTTGACAATCTGTTTTCTTGTCTGCTGAGTTAGCCAGATATTGTTGTTGTCAGGGAGGCTAAAGGGAGCGGCCTGTTCATTCAGCAGATACATGGAGCATGCTCCAAAAATACGAGCCCCTAGTTACTGCTTAAACAACCTTAAATATATACAGTAGGATTTGGTACTAATATTTGTCAGTCAAGGTCAGGCACATAAGGGTACCTGTACATGGTCTCCAGATTGCAGGCCTGCCAAGAGCAGAGCATTTGGCCTGGACGACCTCTGACGTTTTAGAAGATGATTTTAGTTCTCCTTGGTGTGCTCGTATTAATAACCATTGAAATTACTGAGTCGATTGTGCTGTTATTTTCATTGCGGACATAGTAAACTAACTTGTGTATGGGACTGTGTCAGTATTAGCTATCATTTATCCAAATAGGAGTACCGACTCCCCACTGTGAAAGATATGCTGTTTGTCTGATAGGGCTGCCGAACAGGTAAACATGCGCACACACCCGCACACAAACCCACAGCCCCGCACACAAACCCACAGCCACGCACACAAACCCACAGCCACGCACACAAACCCACAGCCACGCACACAAACCCACAGCCACGCACACAAACCCACAGCCACGCACACAAACCCACAGCCACGCACACAAACCCACAGCCACGCACACAAACCCACAGCCACGCACACAAACCCACAGCCACGCACATAAACCCACAGCTAAACACACAAACACTCTGGCTGCCAGCCAATGTGATATGAAACCGCAAATAACGTAAAGCTGTCAGTACCTCTTAAAAACACAAACAATGATGATATTGACAGTCAATATCATGCGGTTTAAGGTCAAAGACATGATGGATTGAATTCAACTGATGCCTTTACAACTGTATTGTAGCACATAAAGACTACTCTATCTTATTTGGTACTCTCATTCCAACATGAGAGTACCAAATAATTTGAAGGCTGATGTTAAACTGCCTTAACATTTTACCAGCTTTCACCACACTTTCTGGTGAAATGAAACCAGCAAAATGTGGGGTCTTTGTCCAGCAAGATTCAGGCAGTGGATTGTTTTTCAAAATGGGAGTTGTGTCATTGCAAAGGGATGTTTGAAATATTGCGTGCTGGCCTCCATGCGCGCAATAAACCATTTTATGAGGGGTGCTATGTCAGGAAAGAGGTCTACGGCACGCGTCTTGCCTGGTCCGTGAATGCAAGTAAGGCGTACAATGGATTGAAAACCTGACCGGTTATTATAAAGCAGCTTCTACTGGCAAGCAGCTTCTACTGTGTGTGTGTGCGATATCTCTGGCTGGCATCTGGCCTTGTCAACAGTGAGTTACATATATGCATGCGCGCACAAACACACGCACTTTCTCAGATAAAGCCCTTAAAGTGTTGAGAGCGTGGTGTGAATGATTTACTGTTTGAAAAACACTTTGCTTTCTCGCTCTCTTAACTGTCCTGTCTTTTCTCTGTATTTCTCCCTTCTCTGTTATTGTGTCATGGACATCCAAGCCAGATAAAGCGAACTGTAAAAGCCTAATAAAACAATACCATTTCTAACCCTAACCATTTCTTTGACCATTACAAATGAGGTTATAAGTCACTTATTACATTCTTCTGTCTGCTATAATTCTATAACCATCTCTTAGGAGAACCAAGACTTGTTAATTAAACCTCCGGCCCTGCTTCATGAGAAACAATCAATTCTCACTGTTGGTCATTACAGATTCTTTAACAAGAATATATCTGCGATTTTGCCCTATGAAGAAACTTTGCCGGAAGATGGAAACAATCTTTTGTAGAAGTTTTTTTTTTTGACTAGACTGGATACCCTCGCTACCCTCACTGAACCTCAATACCAAGCAGTCAATCACTCAGATATGTCCCATATTTCTACCTGCATGCATAAAAGGTAGTATAGTTTACATGCTAAATCGTTGGCCCGGCTGAAAGTTCAGAAACAGTAACCTCTGGTAAGAAATTCTATCCAGGTAAGGTTCCTCACTAGCTCTGACCAGGCTGTATTATTCAGCCTACTGAATTTGTGGAACTGGGTTTTAAGCAGGTATACGTTACTTATTAATTATAACCCCTGTTGACAGAACTGGGAAACACTAACTTCTTGGATTAGATTGGAATGAGATAGGGTTACCAATCTGGGACACAGAGCCCTGTCTGTAAATCGGCATCTCAGGAGTTTTTGGCAACCTCCTACTGTGGAGGAAAAAATGATTTGATCCCCTGCTGATTTTGTACGTTTGCCCACGGATAAAGAAATGATTCTAGTCGTAGGTCTATTTGAACAAATAGTTGTTGTGGATGTCCAAGGATGTCAGGGACAAGATTGTAGACCTACAAAAGGCTGGAATGGGATAGAAGACCATCGCCAAGCACCTCGGTGAGAAGTTTACAACAGTTGGTGCAATTATTCGCAAATGGAAGAAACACAAAATAACTGTCAATTTCCCTTGGTCTGGGGCTCCATGCAAGATCTCACCTCATGGAGTTTCAATGATCATGAGAACGGTGAGGAATCAGCCCAGAACTACACGGTGGGATCTTGTCAATGATGTAAAGGCAGCTGGGACCATAGTCACAAAGAAAACAATTGGTAACACATTACGCCGTGAAGGACTGAAATCCTGCAGCACCCACAACGTCCCCCTGCTCAACCAAATGTGCAGGCCCGTCTGAAGATTGCCAATGAACATCTAATTGATTCAGAGGAGAACTGGGTGAAAGAGTTGTGGTCAGATGAGACCAAGATCGAGCTCTTTAGCATCAACTCAACTCAGCGTGTTTGGAGGAGGATGAATGCTGCCTATGACCCCAAGAACACCATCCCCATTGTCAAACATGGGGGTGGAAACATTATGCTTTGCAGTTGTTTTCTGCTAAGGGGACAGAACAAATTCACCACATCAAAGTGTAAATGGATGGGGCCATGTACTTTCAAATCTTGGGTGAGAACCTCCTTCCCTGAGCCAGGACATTGAAAATGGGTCATTGATGGGTATTCCAGCATGACAATGACCCAAAACAAATAGCCAAGGCAACTGGCCAAGCCAGTCTCCAGAGCTTAATCCCATAGAACATCTGTGGAGGGAGCTGAAGATTCAAGTTGCCAAATGTCAGCCTCAAAACCTTAATGACTTGTGGAGGATCTGCCAAGAGGAGTGTGACAAATCCCTCCTGAGATGTGTGCAAACCTGGTGGCCAACTACAAGAAACGTCTGACCTCTGTGATTGCTAACAAGGATTTTGCCCCACAAGTACTAAGTCATGTTTTGCAAAGGGGTCCAAAACGTATTTACCTAAGTAAAATGCAAATCAATTTATAAGGGGATCAAATAGTTTTTTCCTCCACTGTATAACATTGTTTACCTACCAACAAAACAATAATATCTGTCAGATTAGCATCAGAAGATTTCGAGTCTGCATCTTTCATTTCTTCAGAGATGGCAGCTTCTAAAATACAAGTAATATGTACAACAAAAAAAAGACCCAATATGTTGCCTTGGTGTAAATGCCCTGAATGAAGGCAACAGGAGACATGCTTACTGAGGGAACTTTTCTTTTGTCACAGCTCCTTTTTGATGCTGACTGCTTGTCATAGAATCAATATAAATTCTATTGCAATGAAGTAAAAACTTTTATTTAAATAGCCATACCACTTTGTCATCCTATTACCTGACCCATCTAGGATGTTATTTAGACATCATGAAAAACTGCTCTAATTCAGTTTTCTTTTTTGTACTACATGCACAGTAGTACAACATATGGAATTGGTAAATATATACCTGTTATGTCCGATAAAAGACTGATGATTAAATAAAGATAAAATGGTGAACACAAAACAATTCTATAATTGCACAAGTGGTTCACATAGTTTGAAGCAGCACTTTATGAGGTATACTAAAACCTGTCAGATTACCATTTGAAGACTCTTCTTCAGAAGACTTTCCATTTTCTGGGACACTTTCTGTTTTCAAGTTAGAGTCAGGGGCACATTATTTTAAGGAAAATAGCAGCATCTTTATAAAAAGCTATTAAAAAGTATAAAATATATTTAGCCATAATCCAGACATTTCCCCTTGAACTCCAATAATCTGCTTTGTTCACAGGCCATCAGGTATCTTGCTTATCTTTGCTAACTGAATTGTTCCCTTAGGGAGACAGTAAAATTTGCGATGAACTCAAATGTCATGACCCAAGACCCAGCACGTTGGTCCTGTTCTGTATCATTGAGGTTTAACACTCTGGAGAGGGTTTCGTAGTTTAGTAGATTATAGTAATTTTGGTTGCTGGGGGCTCCACATTGCAGTCTGATTTTTGCCTGGCAAAAAAGTTAATCCCTCGTCTAAAGATTATCATCTGTGCCTGTATCACTTGTACTAGTTTGCTAAAACAAATTGAAGTTTTTTCTTCTAACAGTTGTTTGTTGTATTGTTTCTACTCATCCTCCATGTGCAAATGCTTCATCTGCTAATGACAAGAGCTTGACCAATTACATTTCTTCTGTTCAAAGGCAACTTTTAGCTGCTAATGCCAGTTTCGCAGTTTGTTCTGCTTAAGCGTGATCGCATCTGAGAATGTTGAACGCGGGATGTGGTTGCTGCGTAGAAAGCATGTGATTTGCAATTTCTTTACAAGAAAACCATTGACAGAATATATTCTTTGTTCCTTTTTGGCAGCATGCTGCAGTGGAATACTGAATACTGGAAGGTCATATGGACCGATGAATCAAAATGAATTCTTCATTACACAGAATTTGTGTATGCCATTGAGTAGGAGAAAGGATGATTTCGTAGTATGTGACATAAACTGTCAAACATTTAGGAGGAAGTGTGATGGTCTGTTTTTTTTTGCTTGATCCACTCTCTGCAACTTAGAGAGTGTGTGGTACCTTGAACCAAAACAGCTACCCCAGCATTTTGCAGCGCCATGTAATACCCTAGTGTATACCTATTTGGTTCATCATTATTTCAGTAAACATTTTGTTTGAGTACAATCAAACATGAAATTGTGACAATTTTAATAAAAATACTTCTAAATGTTTTACCAGTGGTTAAAATAAAGGAAGTTATGTAAATTTAATTTAACAAAAACAATAATATCACATTAGACACATTGTGCCAAACCAATATGTTTTCAATAAAAAAATCAGATCTAAAATAACCACAAAATCCACACAAATCTAAATTTTGATTTTTGAATTATTCCACTATTAATATCTCATAAGGAATTTTAGGTTCACTTCAAATAAGGCCTGTGTTTTGATAACTGTGTAAATATATAGGAAAAGGTGACATAAGTATCTTTGCCTATATTTAGCCAATATTGTTTTTGTGTTGCTGCAAATATGTTGAGAGAGATTATTCATGACAAAAACAGTATAGTGATGTGACATGGGGTAAGATCAATTTGGGATACACACAGAAATTTTTACTTGACTATAGGGGACGTCCATCTTGGGACCAGTAAACAAAACACACAATAAAAAATAAATCCTGAGGACCTCACCAGCTTTATCTTATATTTCAACCATGCATTCTAGCATTCTATTACCCATCTATTCCACTGCTTGTCCTCATGAGGACCATACTGTTGGGTCCTTTCTTGTCCGAAGGTCCTAATATGAAAGGTGTTATGCAGGTAAAGGTCCTAATATGGAAGGTGTTTATACTGGTAAAGGTCCTAACTGTGTCACACATCATTTCCAACCTCAGCTAGGCATCCAGTGAAGGACTAATGCATGTGCATACTTGCATTTTCTCCCTCACCCAGGTTTTATGTCTCGCTCCTTTTTTACTTGATTTTCCAGTGAATAACTATGGCATGGATTCAGTGAAACATTCTGAAGAGAAAATCCAGAAAAACGTCAGAAGAGAGACCCAAGTGGTTCTCGTAATGTTTGTGAGGTGCTTTGAAGTTGGCAAAATCTTAAGAACTCAAATAACTTTGAGAATGTTCATTGAAACCAGACTTTGATTAATAATGTAGCCTTTTCTAAGATCAGGGACCTTATTCAAACAGCATGTCCAAGTACAAATGTAGTTTAGAATCAGTTTTTTTAGCATAATGAATAAGATAACATAGACTTTTGAGCTTGTCCTATTGAGTTGCTCTGATTACCAGCCAAGAAATGCTCTGTAAAGAATATTTTTAAAAGCATTTCGCTAATTCTTTCTTACAGGGACTAAAGGCTTATTTTCCAAAAAATTAATCTACTTCTACAAATTCAATTGAATTGCCTTTCATGTCTCTGTATCTGGTATAAAGGAAGCAGAGTAGTTGTAAAAAGTAAGATATAAAAGTACTCTGAGTTCACCGGTTGTTTATTATTAAGACCAAAATGACCAGGTAAAGGCAGTTCTTAATAACCTGGTCATTTAGATCTTAATAACAATAATAGGCTTCAAAAATCAATAATGTTTTTTTAACTCAAATAAACCTCTAGACTTATACAGAATCGTTTGGTGCCCCATAGAGGAAGGGCGCACTGACATTGGCTCTGCATTCACTATGCAGTTTTAATTATTACTGTTAATATTGCTTTTATTTTTGGCCATGCACAGTTGCTCATTCAGTATGATGTATATATTTAGTTAGTTAGTTTAAAAAAAATCTATATATATTTTTGCTTTATTTTTTACTTATATTACTACCACTATTTACCACTGTGTAGATGACTCGTGCCATTCTTAAGATTGTCATTGTTCAGAACGACATTTATTTTGTGCATTTGACAATAAAATACTTTGACTTGACTACCCAGGAATCAATTGTTAAAGCACAGTGCTTCTCCATAAAGTTAGCAAAATTCCTTTAACATCTTTAACCAATGGTATACAGAAGTTCATCTGACTGGGGAAGTAGATTATTTGCTGTATTGACTGTAGGTGAATCTGGAGTCAGGACTCCTCTGTAGGTTCTGTGCAGAACAAGGGCCTCTGTAAAAAAAGTGTGAAGACTTTAACCCTGGTTACGTATAGATCACAGCTTATTGTTTGGTTCAAAAGACTGACTAAAAAGCAAACTAGTTAGCGCATGTGTTTGTGCATTTCTTTGTGTTTGTGCATACATGTGGTAAGTCAACCAACTGTGTGAAACATTACCTCGCTGTCTTATCAATGTAGAACAACTGCCTTGTTCCTTATTTTAAAACCTAAAATCATACATAAAATATCTTCAGTTAATATACCACGTATCATGGGCAACTTGAGATGTTCTTTTTATTTGTTTTACTATGTCCTAGTTCTCTGTGCTCATGTTCCTTAACCCAGGGGCAGAGGGGGAGTTTGCAGGTATTTCAGTGGCGCGCGACAGAGAGGCTCTGTCATGACCTCTAGATAATTGCTTCCAGGTGAGCTGTACGATGCAGGAAACACACACACACTTATAAAGCAAACTTGCATGAGCATATCATGCGCGGATCAAACATGCATCAACCCCTCACCACACGCTGAAACTACTAAAACCAGATTACACAAATGTCATGTTTACCATCATATAGTATACCTCTGTTTTGGACAGTCCCTCCACCCTGTTGAATACTTGCCATTTTAATATCTTTTTCCATGATGGAAGCCATTTGTTGGGTAGAAATGTGCTGGCAATTTTCTGCCCAGAAGGGCCGGGGGATGCAAGTTGAGGAGGGAGAGCGTTCCGGGAGCCTGATGCTTAATTTGTTTTGCTATGGGCAAACGAACTCTCTGCCCCTTTGCTTGGGTTCTGTTTAAGCAGGATGTATGGACAGGTAGACACACATTTGCAAAATGAACACACACACACACGCCTTAATGGTTGTGTCAGATTTGTGTATTTGCTAGATTGATAGGGGTTACAAGGCAAGAGATGATGCCAAGAAAAACACTGTTGATAGGATTGTACTGGGGAGGAGGGGAAGAAAGACATGACAAAGAACAGAACACGAAATAGAGGGAGTAATGGAAAACAGAGGCCAGATAAAACAGAGGGAATGAGAGAGAGGCATGTTCTCAGTCAACTTACCTGGTAAAAAAAAAAAGCAGAACCCAGGTCGACAGGCTGAATTTTTCCATCAAAGCAGCGTGCGAAAATAAAGAAAAATAAAACAGAAAGTATGAGGGAAATGGGTGAGGAGGAAATGGCAGGAGAGAGAATTAATGAAAGATTGAGTGAAGAAGATAGTAGTATGTGATATGAAGGGACAGCTTGATTTTAGTGTGGATAGCTTCAAGAATTAAAAAATATGTGCCAGCACTAGAAATTACAGCATGTAGCAGATAACGGTAAAGAGAACGTTGAGGATGACAATGTTGTTCCCAGCTGGAGAAAGCAGTAGACAAGGATGCCAAGACAATGGCAAAGCATAGCAAACGGTGTGCCATTTTATTTCAAGAATGGTTTAGAGCAGTCAATGCATGGCAGCCACACAGTGAGACCAGCTCCTGACAGATGAAAACTGGTTCCTTTTATACAGTTATCATGTGGCTAAATTACCATACGCTAATAATTTTTCATAAATTGCAGCACATTTTTTAAACCAGGTATCCACCACCAATTACCCTTCTGAAAACAAACACAATTCTAATAAAATATAAACATAAAACCGAATACCAAACCAACCCACTCAATCCCTCCTGGAACATTGATATAGGTGTTTGTACTCCCAGACTGTTGACGGAACACTTCGAACAAGCACTGGACAGGATCGATAATAGTTAATGCAAATACGATGTTCGTCCCATATTACAATAGCACACTTTCCTCAAATATACAGCAGATATAATCCTGTTGTTTGTTATTAATGAACGTTATCTTTTTGGCGTTTCTCTTTTAATGAACGTTATCTTTTTGGCGATTCTCTTCCTTTCCTAAACCTGATGGCTTAAACATTTGAATTCACTCGAACGTCAATACATTCCAAGAGCACTGTCAACCAATATTCAAGACGAAAACCACACTTTACATGGGGGTGATGGCACAATTAATTGAGCCATCACCCCCATGACAAACAGTATGTACGCACCGATCTACAGAAATCAGTGACGCGCTGTTTCAATGCTGCAATGATTGTAGTAAAGCCTGGCATTTCTTGCTCCTTTGTAACATACATTAGCGTTAGTTCATTTAAGGAACATTTCATTTAGTCATGCAGGTTATTAGTTGGCTAGCTTTACTTTTATTATTAAATGGCTGGTTCATACAAGACTATATGTAATCGACAAGTATTTGTTAACATGTCAGATGTCTCTCCATTCAGAACTATGCCTTCTGGAATTTTTATTTGCAATAATCAAAATGTGTTTCAAATAAGGTGGTTCCTGTAAAATTATAGTCCAATTTAAAATGTTAGATTTTTTGTTCTTTGTTTTTGTTTACTTATGTAATTTATGTCCCCTTTGGCAGTGGACTTTCGATCTTGAAAAGAACAATGATCATAAAGTTGTCCCATCTAGCTGTCCTAAAATGCATGCTGGATAATCACGTCTGTGGGCTAAAATGTAATTGTAATGACGGCAGTGAGCGCCACCAACAATGATGTTGCAGACAATGCTAATGCAACATTTCACTCTCTTTTTCAGGTGACAGAGAACATCATCTCCAAACAGGCTTTTCAAGGTGTGTTTCTTCCTAGATTGTTGACCTTTGATTGTCACAATCAATGCCAAATCTAAAAATAATGAAGAAATTGATGATGATAATAATAATAATTGCCTTTTCTTATGTCTGTTAGAAGCGAGAACGCAACCTCGCACCTTCAACACGTCAGGGTCAAAGTTTGCAACCTCTGTGACCCAGCGGCCATCGGCCCATCTGACTCTCAGGGACAGCAACGCCCAAGGTGACTGTGCAATTTGTGAATTAAAAAAGAGAGAGTCAGAGAAAAGGAAAACTGGATGACTACCAAAGTTCTTGTTTTTTGACTAAATCATTGGCTATAAACCTTTTCTGGTTACCTCTTAAGGCGGGGCTGGCAGGAATAGGGCAGGAGGGACCCAAACGTGTAACACGGAACGTAAAGAGGGAGGTGGAGTCAGGCAACAAAACAGATCAAGGAGATAAACAGCGAGAATGCAGGGCAGGCAGGTGGGAAAAACGCCCTGGGTAACAGTTGAGGCAAAAAGAATAGGCAGGGACAGGCAAAAATAAACTGCACTTAGCAGACAAGTTCGAGGAAATGTCACCAAAAATGGTGCATGCTTTATAAGGGCGGGAACGAACATGATTAAAAATCAGTGTTGATCTGGCAGAGGACTGAGGCAAAAACCAGAGTAGATTTAGCCAGGTGCTGATGAGGGAATAGGTTACCGGTTTTCCCAATAGATGATGGGTGACGATATGGGGAATGACATGCTGGCGTCCACATGAAAAAACAATGGGATAACAGGGAACCCAGGTTGGCTAGACCGGGGTTGTGACAACCACAAAACCAAATACATTTGCTCTTCCCTAGATACCCTTGAGGGACCCCCCCCCCCCCCCCATCTGTGCCCCAGCTGTGCCACGACGTGAGGATGTGGGAGTCAGTGGGCTCATGGTTCCTGTGTGCAGTAGAGTTGCTGTACACCAACTTTAATATGGTGTGGCTGAACATAAACAACCTGAAACCCACCGCATTATTCTGCCTTAACATATTCATTGTGTTCACACACCTCTTTTAGAGTGGAAGGT
>JACXGK010000135.1:68619-115274 GCA_016801125.1 Novumbra hubbsi | reverse complement strand
AGGGTGTTGTCAGGTTTGGCTGGCGTTCCTGTTATAAACATTAGCTCCAAAGGCCACTCCAAAGGGTGCAGTCTCTTTCAATCTCCCTCTGTTTCTCTATATTTTTCTGCATTTATCTATCTCTCTCTTTTTCAAATATAGGTATAAATATATCCAGACCAAGACCTTTTGACTCTTTATGAGTCAATGGTCACTAAGAAGGAAGAGAGAGAGGGAAGGGGGGTCCAGGGGGTAAAAGGAGTCAACCATCCACCTGTTTTCCTATAAGGAAGTAGTTATTTTAAGAAGAGTTCTTCTTTGGGCCGCCCACTAGTATCAAAGCTGTGAAAAACATTGAGTGTGTCACACACAAATGCACTTTACCTCATTCCCTTGTACTGTCCAGTTGTAGAAAAATAACAGCTTGATGATTTTACTTCCTTAGAGACATAAGAAAAATAAAATATTATATTCAATTACTTCTTTAGAGACCTAATTTTGAGGTTTGACAGAAATAAAACATGACAATATCTCAGGTTTTTCTGAGACTTAATCAAAACATTCAGTAGGCTACAGATTGGCCATTATTTAAGTTCTTTGGAGACCTAATCATACGTTTTATGGATATTACACAGGATATTAGCTGCCCCAGGTTATTCTGGATATGGAAAGAGAGCACTCGGGTTTAAACAAATAGGAACAATGTGAATCAATTTGTTAAAGGCAGAAACACATTTTGTGTCCTAAGTCCCAGCCTTTGTACCGTGCACTGCATCTGACCCAAGCCAGTAGCATTCTATACTGGGTGTCATTCAGGACACAAACTAAACAATCTGATATTGACTTTCCAGCAGGAATGTGACGTGTCTGTTTAGTTTACCCTCCTGATCTCCCTCCCTCCATTTGTTTTGTTTCTTCTTATTTTTTCCCCCTGCTCTTAGTTTTTTTACCATCTTCCCTCCCACACAAACGTAGTCACCTGTCCTCTGTTATTCATTCTTTTCTGTCTTTTTCTTGTTTTGCATTTTAAAGGACCTTATTTAATTGAAATGGCTTTTTGTAAGTGGAAAAAATATAAATAAAAAAGACAAACAAACATTTGAAAATACATTTAATTAAAGTAAACGTTAAGTAAACATTACACACAGAAATGTAATTTTTTTTTAAAACATCAGTTGCAGTAAATGTGCATCACTCATCTCTTTTCATCCTACACAACAGGGTCTTCCTTGTTTCCTGCCCCCCAGGCTGACCTTCACCAATCATGTCGTCATCCTGTCAGGTCCTGGGCCAATCAAAGCTTTGGAGCCCATCTTCACAACATGACATTAGCCAATGGGAGGCTGCGTGTGCCCCAGGATGGGCGGTATTACCTGTACTCACAGGTGAACTTTTTTTTCCTCTTAAATAACTTGGGACACTCTTGAAAAACGAGTTGGTGCATCCTGCAAAATGCTTTATAAATGAATGTTTTAATTTATTATCACTTTTGACTCTGTTCTGTCTATTTCTGTCTGTCACTTGCTCTCTCCATTGAATATGTTTTTAAAAAGTGCTTTGTGCTACAAGCTCATAAAATATTTTCATTAATATCCCTCCATGTCTCTATTTCTAGGTTTACTTCCGCTACCCGTCCCCCAGTGAAGGGGACCAGCCCACAACCAGCCACCAGCTGGTCCAGTGTGTCTACAAGAAGACGACCTATGTACGACCGATCCAGCTGCTAAAGGGTGTGGGCACCAAGTGTTGGGCCCCGGATGCTGAGTATGCCCTTCACTCCGTCTACCAGGGAGGTCTGTTTGAGCTAAAGGCTGGAGACGAGCTCTTCGTCTCAGTCTCATCTCCTACCATGGTCCATGCCGAGGATTCATCAAGCTACTTTGGGGCATTTCGTCTGGATTTGTGAAGATGGATGGATGAATGGGGAGAGATAGAGGGCTGACCAACACCAGATGAAGGGATTGGATAAGAAGGCCAGGGAGGATGAGGAGATAAAGAGGTCAGGACACTGCCAAATTGAGGGATGAGAAGATGATAGGTGTGATGGATGAGAGGGAAGAATTGAGAGTGCAAGACAGGGCAAAATCCCTAGGACTCCCAGACCCCTAATCTCCACGGATGTTCCAAAGTAATTCTAAAAGTGAAGGAAGAAGTTGGACTGACTCGGATGATCAAAAGACAGAAGAATGTATTGATTTGATTTATGGTTCACAGCAATGTACACTGAGACAACCAAATGTGCGATCAGTGTGCTAAGCAAAACTGGTGCTGTGCTTGCTCAATCCGTTCTATGTATACACGCTAAGTATCAAAAGCATGGAAATTAGTCAAGCCACAAACAAGAATTACTTCAATTCACTCTTTTTCTATGGATTGGCTGTTGTGAGCTTTCAAACTGGACTTAAGACCATTTGGGAAATTAGAACAATTACTTTTATTTTGTGCCTGGGTCACATACGATACTTTTTTAGGGAGAGGATATGTGTGGGGAACACTGGTAGAGGACTCTGCTGTTTTCTAGGATATGGGACACAGTTCAGCAGAGCTAAGGCTCGGATAAATGAGAGGAAGGGAGGGAACAAATGGCAATGAAAAGGACAGGCAGTATTGAGGGAGGGAGAGGAGAAAGAGAGACACGAGAGAATGAGAGGTATGAGGCCCTACCAGCCTCTTCTGTGAACTTTGACATTCTGTTTCTCTATGTCACCATCTTTCTCTTTAAAAAGATTTGGTGGAATCTTTCTCTGCTCTCCACCTGTCTGACCCGTCAAACCAGTGGAACAGCATACCGCTGTCGGGAAACACACTCAAAACATCTTATGTCCTTATGCAACAGTCAACAGAACGTAAACACAAAAACGATTTAAACATGACATAAACAAAGACAAATTACCTTCAGAGAAAGACAAATACAAACTGTGCAGGCAGCACCTCACATAAATAGAAACACATACACACATTTTGCTGTCTGGATATTATCATTGCATAAGTAGGCTGTTTGTGTGTACCTGTTTTGAGTGTGCCTTGGCACGATGGCTGGCGCAGAGGAAAGATTAAACAAATGAGCACAATTCGCCAGGGCATGTTTCTGTTGTGCCTACAACGTGTTGTACTCTTTCTTTAACAGAGGAGAAATGTGGGAGGGATACAGAGAACACATGAACACACGAGAGAACACACCTGTGACGTTCTCTTCTGTGATTGTATGTAAGTTCCTTCATTTTGGACCATTCATGGAGAGGGTGGAGCCACCAAACAAACCATAATAGTGATGGGTTATTTTTCCTCACAAGTGTGACAGCCATGTTTGTTTGTGTTTGATCGCTGTTTTTTGGACTTCATGATTGAGCTGTTAACTAAATTTTTGCTTTCTGATTGACACTTCCTGCCAAGTTGCCTGAAAGCACGATGAACACCATCGATGGTACCAACACAAATTCAAGTTTAGAACTTCATTCAATCCAATCTGCATAGTTGTTCTGTTTCCAATGTTCCAATGAAATCACATACTAGTCTTGGGTACAGTATAGAAACCTACCATCGCCACCGGCATGTTCTGTCCACGACTGGCTTTTCATTCTAAATAAAAGCACAGTGTAAACAATGATATGTGGTGATTGAATCCCACCTCAAGGCCAGGATTCATTTGAACCAACCATAGCAACATTTACACAGCATCTTCTTTCAATATTATTTGTCACAACATCATTTTAATTGTGACAAAATTAAAGCAGAATTGTGAACCGCCAGAAATCCCAGTTGGAGACCTGTAATGAACAGGGAATGGGTAGGATAACCAGGAATCTGAATGTGACATTAAGCCGATGCATTTATCCAAATTACATTATACATTTTCATATTGGAAATTACCTTGGCATTGCCAGTGCAAATGCTCTTACAACAAAACAAAGGTTCTTTCACTTCTCACCAAAACCTGATCATTTGGGGAATGATACCTGAAAGCCTTACATCTGTTTGGTGAGCAGTCTTAAGCATTTAAAAATAGACCCTGCACCATATCCAATGGTTCTAACCATTTTTAAACCCACAACCCATAAGAATTTGCAGGGAGCTGTACATACCAAATACATATTTAATTCCTGGAAATGCGTTTTCTATACTTTGTGTTCTGTTATGTAAATATGTCACTTATTGTAATGTGTGCCATATAAAACGTGCACAAATTGAGTTCCTGTGAGAAAAAAGAAATTAAAATAAAAATGTTGTAAACCAAAGCAATCATACATTCTATGCATGAGCCCGAATAGGAGCTGCACCCACAACAAATGGTTTTGCCAAATGCCAAGCTTAACCAACTGAGCCACCCAAGACCACAATGCCTTATGGAAATATTATTGTGTATCAATGTAATCATAGCCAGATACTGTGTTGGTTACTTTCTATGTTGGTTACTTTCTTTGTCCAAAAAGATACTATGTACATTGTAACAGTTCATTGTAAAATTATTGTCCTTGCTTTTTGTTCTCATGGGAATATGGTTCAGTGATTTGAAATCTAGGCATGTGCATGTTTCTGTGTTGTGTGTGTGTTTGCATGCATGGTAAACAAGATAAATCAAACAGTTAACGGCAGTTCACAGGTTTAAATTTTTTTTTTTTTATGGTTTATTCCTTTTGAGAACTTTTGCCTCTAAATCAATAATGTCAATGTGAACTAGGTAGTTGTATCCATTCTATCCAACAAAAGCCACCACCATTATCAAAACATAAAATATATTTTGTAGAAATGCGGTTACATCGCTCCAGTGAAGTTTCAGAGAATCATAGAATCTAGGCTAAGGTACATTGAAGCTGTTCTGGCATCTCTTGGTGACCCAACACCAAACTGAGACAATTTATGTTTTTTATTCAGTTTGTCACCCGTCTGTACCATAGCTAAGCGCTGTTCATAGGCACGACACAGCTGGACACAGCTCTTTTAACATGGGTACATTGGCAATATATCAAACCCTGAGATGCCTTTTTGAATATTGATATTGGTTGTGGTATATTCGCTGTATATCACACCCCCTTGTGCCTTGTTGCTTACAATGACTATGGCTATCAACATTTCTAATTACTATTAATTATAATAATTACTATTAATTATTAATTATTAATTAATAATATATGTCTATTTGATGTGATTGTGTGTGCGCAGATTCATGTACGTGGTAGAATACTCAGGAGACTAGGTTCAATTATTACTCAACCCTTTACCTGTGTCTCTATTTTAATTGTATACCTTTGATTCCTACTGCCAATAAAAGCCCAGCAAAACATGTATAAAGGATATGACTAAGGCACTATATATACTTGGAGATCATTGACTTTTGGCTCAAAGTTAAAATAATTTTATGCAAGTACTGCAACTCAATAATGTTTTTTGGGAGGACAGGTGGATGCATTCATTTAGAAAAGCAAAATTACGTCCTCAATTGAAGACACACAATGCTTTTCTTGCATTCTCACCTACTGCAGTGTGAAATACATTCTTTACATACATAAACTGTACAGTGTACAATTAGCTGTTGGGCTGAAGCTTTAGTTACACTTAGCAGGGGTACACTGCATTCTCTTGTACTCTCCATTTAACTTTTGTGCGCTGTGCAAATGTAATGAGGGGAGAAGAAATTTCATAAAACAAAATGCACATTGTTCTCGTTTGCTAATTTTGTTTTTTTTACTGACAGGATTTGAGCATTTATGTTCTTGGTCTGGGTAAATCCTTGATTTAACCACATAGAGCTCTTCCAAAATTGCACCCTATTCCTATTTCAGTGCACTTCCTATGCCAGAGTCCTATTCACTTTGGTTTAACTTACTGCACTTAATAAAAAAAGTGGGTGCCATTTGAGACACCGCCCAACCTTTTTCAAATAACTGAACCTTTTTTCAGTTTCAGCTTGCTGAAAAATGCTGATACGTCACTTGTGGAATGTACTGTACATGTATACATTTTATTATGTCATTCTTTGTTGTTAAATTGGTGTTAAATAAAAGGTCTGAATAATGGTATTGCTGTCATGGGTTTGGATTGCATATTACCATAAGAGTATACCATTGGTCTTGATTCAATTTGCATAATAATACTATATAATGCATAAGATTAGATAAGCTTGTCCCAAACCATATATTTGCATTAGAAATAATATACCAAGTATCCGGATTGAATACTACTTATGGCTTATCACTTTCCTTTTATTATATTAGACAGTTATAGTACTCACCACTGCATCCATCACCAGAATTTTGTCTGGAAAGGTATCCAATTGTATTTTTCATAGTTTTTATTTTTTATTGTTTATATTGGTCATTGTCAAGGACACCACAGTCAAAAATTATGATTTTGCTTTGACCAGTCAATTTTCTGATTTCAAGATATTTTGGTAAAGTAATTACAGCACTGTCATAAAATGTACAAAACAATCTTGAATAATATATATAAACGTAATTATTTTTTGTCAATTTTATACCAAGTCCATCAACGGGATCTCGCGTAAATTTCGTGTTTGTTAGCATTTTTCATGTAAAGGTTTGACCGGTCTTTTGAAAACTCTCCATATTGAATCATATATCATTTGAACGGTAGTATTATGGAGCACAATGTTAGCTTGTCCATATATGGCCATTTCCTCTGTATACGTAATGGTTTGTGACAAAAGAAAAGTAATTTCCTGAAAACCGATTGGTTACAGGCGTTTAAAGCCCATTTCAGGTAATGTGATTGGTTAAATCGCATCATGTGACCGGCAAATGCTTCCTTGTTTAAAAATGTACCCGGCGAAACACCCATTCAAAACATCACAAAATGAGCAAGTTACGTCAAAACTAAAGCAGAAAAAGGCTCTTCCAATTAGTTAATGCTAGAAAAAGCTTTAAACAAAATATAAGGCTGATTTGCCGATCGATGTAAAAGCCAGTTGCAGCAAAATGACAACTAGCTGCGCTATTGAAGCACCAGACTGCACCCAGTCAGCAAGCCAACAGTGGTTTCTATTGCACATTTTGCAAATTAATTCTAGACCTTTCAATAGGTCTAGTAATAGATTTTGATGTGTTGTCTTCATACGGCCTTGCATGTGTTTGAAAAAAGGGTGGGTTCAGTGATAAGAAATTCAGGGAATGGAAAGAGTCACATGCAGATGACTGAGCTCAAAACGTCTCTAGTTCCAGCAAAGCAATAGTAGGAAAACTGACAGCACAGAAATGTAAGAGTCTGCAAAATGATTACAGGGGTGCCATTGTCAACAACTTGGTTAATGTAGAGGCCATGAAAACAGCTATCTTGGCTGGTCTTGAGCACTCTGTGTCCACTATGTCCAATGATGAAACACCACAACAGGTGCTTGTCATAGTGGTGCTTGTCATAGTGGTGCTGGTACCAGCCATAAACCCAAGACAGAAAATGGTGCCAGTCTATCATAGGATGAGTAGTGAAAGCCTACCGAAAAGAATGCCGCATGAAGGAACTAAGAATGCTAATGAATGTCTGAACACTGTGATATAGTCAAGGTGCCATAAGACAGTGTTTGTAGGCAAAAGGTGTGTGGAAGCAGCAGCCAGTATGGCAGTATCCGCATATCAAATCAAATGTTATGGACAAACTATGGCTTGAAAGCCCTTTGATGACATTAGATGCCATCAGAGAGGAGTATGAGAGGTGTATAGTAAGTGTGGATGCACAGTCAGCAGAGTGCTTTGGTGAAAAAAGTACACAGGCAACAGCAACTAAAAGAGGGCGTTACATATGGGCCAGGCATAGCTGATACTAATGAACTAATGCAAAATTGATCTGTTTTTGTACATGTGGAAATTTAAGGAAGACCCAATAGTGATTTGCTCAAATTTACCAAACATACCAGTTTTCTGAATGCATGTTCTATTGCTTAAAATGATTAAATATGATGTATTAGTGTGTTTTAAAATATGTTTGATGTCTAAACCCTCCATTTATGAATATAATATTAACAAGAGATCTCTGTATGTGAAATAAAATAAATGTTTATCCAAAGTTTGTAGTGCATTACCTATACCTTGGTGTGTAATCACCAATATAATAAAAAAATCTATCTGACTTGAATCCATGTTCTAGAATATGGATTTGTGTGACATGCAAATCAGCGCATATGTAATGAGAATAATTTGCATATCAAAAACATAAAATATAAACAAATTGTGATTCCAAAAATTCTTGTTTAAATGTATCCTTTCAACTTGCGGAGTTTCATTGTGATATGAGTACATTTGGGAAAAAACCCTTTTCAACTGTGGTTGTGATAAAGCAGTTTCATCGTGGGTTTTATTCCTGTTAATTGTTTCCAGGTAATATAAGGAACAAAGTGATTAAAAGCTGTCCTACCCAACTCTGAGGTAACCACAGGAGAGTTTGATGTAATGCCTGTGATTAGGTTTGGACATAATTTGTTGGTCTAGTGGATACAGATATAAAAAAAACTTAGGACACCACTTGTCACATCACTTGTCTTTGTGTTTACCATGGTTACCTGCAAGGACACACCTGTAGTCATCGTTGCTTTGCACAAAAAGGGCTTCACAGGCAAGGACATTGCTGGAGCTAAGATTGCACCTACATCTACCATTTATCGGATCATCAAGAACTTTAAGGAGAGAGGTTTTAATTGTTGTGAAGAAGGCTTTAGGGTGCCCAAGAAAGTCCAGCAAGCGCCAGTACCATCTCCTAAAGCGGATTCTGCGGGATGGGGGCACCACTAGTGCAGACCTTCCTCAGGAATATCAGCAGGCAGGTGTGAGTGCATCTGCATGCACAGTGAAGCAAATACTTTTGGAGATGGTCTGGTGTAAAGAATGTCAGCAAAGACTATCCAGGAAAAACATCAGGGAATTGATTATGCAAGAATTGTCTGCCATCAGTCAGGATGTGGCCCAGAAGTTAATTGACAGCATGCCAGGGGGCGAATTGCAGAGGTCTTTAAGAAGAAGGGTCAACACTGCCAATATTGACTCTTTGAATGTACTTAACACTAGAAGCGCCTGCAACCAAAACCTAGCCAGCCTGTGTACCGAACCCCAGCCTGTCTGACTACGATTACCCCAGCCTGCTGTTCAGCCTTCGGGACCCCTGTCATATCCACCCGTCGTCTGCACTTGGGTCCACTCCCTGAGTTGTGACACCATCAATGAGAGGGGCATGGATACAGCTTTTAGACTTCCTGTAATCCACAATCAGTTCTTTGGTATTCTTGGGGTTGAGGGCCAAGTTGTTATCTGCGCACCAAGCTACTAGGTGCTTGACCCCCTCTAGACTTCCTCTAAAGTGGGCTTGACAATGACAGTACTCCCAGGGGACAAGTGAACACTGTTTGGCAACTTCCCACACACAAGGTACTCCTGCTGTACAAGCAATGTGACCGCTTCCCTAAGCCTTACAGTGCTAATCTACAGTATTGACTCTGGGCCCGTTCTACCGGTGACAGTGCTCAAAAGCTTGAGGAACTGTTTACACTTAGGGTCACAGATACCCAGGGATACTGCTTCCCAGTACAATTTCTTAGACTTGGACAGATTTGAATACATCTGTTTTTCTGACAATAAACTCAGCGCTTTGGCCAGTGACAACCTGTGTGAAACTTTGATTCACAAACTTTGATTTCCAGGTCATATATACATTTTGGCTTGGTTGTCAGACCACCACAACTGACAAGAAATTAAACTAAAAGAGGGTATTTCAGCAGATTTCTCTGCTATACTTGAGGTTCAAAAGAACATTCACAGCCCCTGCAGAAACGGTTCATCGGTGAATGCCATTTGTTTTGAAACAAGTAGCTAGTACTTCGTTTTCGTTGATCGCAAAACCTATCGCCATTAAACACAATATTTTGTATAACCTGAGCAATCCAACCCTTTAGTTGTTCTTATATTGTCTCAATTGACCTTAAGGGTGACGTTCTAGATTCATAGATCATGCTAGCGAGTAGTGACAATCGTGGCCAGGTGAAAAATATCAGGTTTGTTTGCTTTGTCTACCTCGTCCCAACCCTCCACTGACTTCAGTATCAGAGAAGAGCAACAAAACCTGTAAATGTCTTCTTATTCAACACCTCAGGCAACACCAGCCTAACAGTGAAATGTTAAGGCATCATGGTTGACCAAGGTTGTCTGTATAACACATGCCAAAGACAAACAGAATTTATTGTAATCTTTTTCTCAAAAGCAGGACATGAAATTAAAGAGAATACAGATAATATCAGTTGTCGAATTATTTCAAGAAAACTTTGTTGGAAATAAATGCTGGGTCAGAAACTTGAGAATTTAAAATGAAATTCAATACAGCATACATGGTTGCCATTGAGGAAATGTAATTTAAAGAAAAACAAATGATAGTGATAAAGCATGCACAGGATTTATTTGTTGCATTGCTGACAAAGTTAAGGGATAGACGTTGTAAAGGGATGCAACAGACACATTTTACAGCCATCAAAACCGATTGCGGCACAGATGTCTGGAAAATATATTGTTATTGCATTCGTTAGGCACGTAAACACGGCTGGTGTACTGTAATCATTAACTGGCTTGTTGGGTTGGCTGAAGTTGCCATGGCATTTGTTTGACCCATTATGATGCGCTGGCTTTAATGTACTAAACGAAAGTGCTGACTAAATTAAACAATTACATAATTAACTGACTGTACATAGACATACAAAAATTAAGGGAACACTTAAATCACACCTCAAGTTTAGATTAAAATAATATATTAAATCTTTACTGAACATTATGTTATTCATTGAGAACAAAACTACGTAACAATGGCACCAAAAATCACCAACCGATTGAGGGCTGACTTCAAACTCAC
Source organism: Novumbra hubbsi (assembly GCA_016801125.1). Classification (NCBI taxonomy): domain Eukaryota; kingdom Metazoa; phylum Chordata; class Actinopteri; order Esociformes; family Umbridae; genus Novumbra; species Novumbra hubbsi. Next base: position 104,462 of record JACXGK010000135.1, on the reverse strand, counting down.
ATAGCCATCCTTAGAAGAGTAGACCTCTAAGAAAGTGTACTGGAGCTTCATTATTAACAGTATGGGCATAGGCGATTTTATCGCGGGTGCAGGGGGTTGCCAGTTGGATGAAAAAAATTACATTTAAAATGAATGTAAAAAAAACTAATATTTTCGAACAACTGATGTCAGACTTGTATATATTCAATCATGATTTGTGGTATTCATTTAAAATGTCACAATTAACTATGTACTGACCTCAACAATGTACAACATCCGTTTGTGCGTTGTTAATGTTAGCACAGTGCTATTGAGATCGAGGGAGTCATGGCAAAATGACCTAACAAAACCATTGATGCATTCTACAGCAAGAATAATAAAAGTTCCTCAACTGACAGACTTTCTATCAATACCCAAAGCCAAAGGAGCTGCATCAGCTAGCATTAATGAAGCAAATACTGCTGTTGCCTATAAAGCTGACGTTAGCACCTGTGGTGGGATTAACAGTGACCAGGTGGAGCTGCATGCTAACAACGCATCTACACCTGTAGAGCCAAACAAAAGGGATCTTTGTTCCAGAAAACACCCTTCAGAATATATCTTCTGGGCCATATCAACCCATTATTGATTTCCAAGCAAAGGCCACAACAAAACATGCCAGTGCAAAGGTTTTGCATGGACGAGCAAATCAGACGTTTCTTAATGCCGACAGACATTATCTCTCATTGAGATAATGGCCCAACAAATCTTACAGTCCATAATAAAACATTTAAACCTATGTATAAACAATGGTTATGTATTTTCCTGAGCTATACTAGGCTATAGTAGACCTATCTATATCTACTATTAGTTTTGAGCAAGTTTTTTTAAGAAAGGAAAACAAAACCTAGAATCGCCTATGGTAATGGCTAATGTTGATTAGAGTTGATACATTTTGCCAATGATTGTTTATTGATATAATAAGGTACATCCAACACAGAGAGAGACATCACAACAGACATAATCAATCACAACTACCGGCAACTATGGCAACTCCGGATTGTCTGGGGCTATCAACTAAATGACAGCCTCACTGATCTCACACCAACAGAAGGAGAATGCACACAAAGGAGAGGAATGAAAAATGGAGGAAAGAAAACGCACAAAGGAATACCTTGGAATACGGAGTGCAAGTGATGGTGTCTTCCCATGATGTTGGTTTGTCTGTCTCTGTCAGAGAGAAAACAAAAGGGGCACTGATAGTTCCCTTTGGACGAGGTTTTACTTATGAAAGTGAACCAGGCTGATAAATCGCTTTTCAGAGTTCCTTAGTGAGTTTCCCATGTCTATCCTTGTAGTCATGGTAGATAATATTCAATATTCATATGGAAAAGTCCTATTAACCTCTTCAAAAAGCCATTGAAACAATCAATGGGTTTTGTCCAACACGTCTCCGGTCAAATGCATTGTCACAATCATACCTTAGACGTTTTTTCTCAATGACCATGGAATATCAGACCACTGTGTTATCACATTTAACATTAAATTGAAAAACCCACTTGCACCCCAAACAATGACTTTTACAATTCGTTATATAAATTCGCAGATTACAAATATATTTTTTACTATTCTTACAGTTTTGCTCATTGAATAATGAAATTAATCAAATAAATTTGTAAACAGTCAAACTGAGGATCCAAAAGCAATACTGAGCAATACTAGATAGGGTTGCACCACTAAAAACTAAAGAAATATGCAACAAGAAACTTGCTCCAAGGTACACAGACAATACTAGAGCACACAAGCAAGCCTCCAAAAAGTTGGAGTGAAAGTGTCTCTCCACCAATTTGGAAGTATTTAGATTAGCTTGGGTAGACAGTACAGTACAATTCAGAAAAGCACACACATTTGCACTATCTGCTTATTTTTCTAACCTGACTGAGGTGAACAAAAACAATCCAAAAGGTATCTTTGATACAGTTTCAAAGTAAAAAAATATGCAACGTTTAACAAATAAAGTGGGTCTTCACTTCATTAATTTCTTTGATGAAAAGATCATCACCATCTCCTGTAGGCCAAGTCTTTAAACTTTCAGTCCTAACAATGCACAGTACTCCCCTGACCTGGTATCAATGGAGACACTTATATTTGTTTCCAACAAAACTAAAAACAAACTATTTAATTGTTTTCCATTTAATCCTGCAGAGATTTTACTAGCCGAAAAGGAATTGTCTCTTCAAGAATATTAGACACTTTCTCTTCAAAGTGGCTTATCAACATCCTCTACAAGATTTTCAATGACCTGGTTTATGACAAATGATTTTTGAATATGTATTTAGTCTTGTTTTAGTCTCGTTTTAAAACACCTACACTTATGCGTCTCAGATATTAGGAAATGGATGACCGATAACTTTTTGCTTTTAAACTCGGAAAAAACAGAAATGTTAATTTTAGGACCTAAGAAACAAAGAGCTCTGTTAGGAGATCTCACAATGAACCTGGACGGTTGTATAGTCATATCCCAAAAGAATGTGAGAAACCTTGGCGTCACCCTCGACCCTGACCTCTCTTTCGATGAACACATGAAAAATATCTCTAGAGCTGCATTTTTTCATCTTCGGAACATTGCTAAAATACAATATTTTTTATCAGAAACTGATGCTGAATAACTAATCCATGCTTTTGTCACTTCCAGACTAGATTATTGCAATGCTCTGATCTTCGGTTACCCTGATAAATCAATAAATAAACTTCAGTTAGTGTTGAATACAGCTGCTTGAATTTTAACTAGAACAAAAAAATCGGAGCAATATTACTCCAGTATTAGGTTCTCTAAATTGGCTGCCGGTCAAGGCTAGGGCTGATTTTAAGGTTTTACTGTTGACCTATAAAGCAGCACTCGGACTTGCTCCTGCATATCTCTCTGAAATGATCCAGCCATATATACCTACACGTAACTTAAGATCGCAAGATGCAGGCCTTCTGGTGTACCTAGAGTTTCTAAACAAACAGCCGGAGGCAGGGCTTTCTCACATAGAGCTCCGTTACTGTGGAATAATCTGCCAATTCCGGTTGGAAATGCAGACTCTGCAGCAATTTTTAAGTGTCTACTAAAGACGCATCTTTTCAGCATGGTTTTTGACTAGTGTAGCTTGGCCCAGGGGTTGAAGGTGACCGGAATTGCTCGATACTGTCCACCCTTGCTGTCTTGCTAAGTGGGCTCTCATCTCCACTGGGATACCTGCTCTCCAATGCCACTTGAGTCACTGGGTTGCTGCGGTCTGTTCTTTGCACCCCTCGAGCAATTGACATGAACTCTGCTGGCAATACCCGGCCCTCACATAGGGTGGTTGCGGTTAGTCGATGTCCCTTTGGCTGATGCCTGGCAATGTGGGTGGATTGATTTCTTGCCTGTTGGGTCCTGTCCGAGGCCTCCCTTGGATAGGGCCACAGTGTCACTGGACCCCCCTGTCTCAGACAAACGTTTTTATGCTGCTATATAATGGTGCCTGGGGAGCAGGGCTAGTTCTCCTCCATAACTCTAAGGAATGCACTCTTTAACAACGCTCCTTGTCTCCTGTTGCGGTTCAACTTACACCTGTGGAGTACCAGGCCCAGAAGACCTTGTCCCGAGCCTTCCTGGTTTTGCTGCAGAACAAGCAGATACCTGACGATTCCAGCTGCCACTCTGTTGACCCCCCCCCAACCTAGATCTAGACGATCCTGACGATTCCGGCTGCCACTAGGCTGAACCCCTAATCAACACACCCTGGACAGTTCCTGTCCTGCCAATCTGATCATGCTTGTCACCTAGATCAGGCATTTTAGACTGTGGACACAGCTCATGTGAATTTATTAATTATAAACAGTATTCTTAAACATCACCCTGCACAGCCACAAGAGGTAAGGCCACCCCTTTGAGCCTGGTTCCTCTCTAGGTTTCTTCCTACAATCCGGCCCCCATAGGGAGTTTTTCCTAGCCACCGTGCTTCAATCCTGTTGTTGCGTGCTCACTGGGGTTTTAGGTTGGGCGTTTTTGTAAAAGCACTTTGTGACAACTTCTGATGTAAAAGGGCTTTATAAATAAATTTGATTGATTGATTGATTTGTACTCCCAATCCAACAGTCTTGTACGTTGTATAAACAATACACACACACACACACCGTAGTTTCATTGAAATGTATATATTTTCACTTATCGTCTGTACTGTGGTAGTGTTTTGTGTTCTGTTTTATTTGTTTGTTTGTTGGGTCTTAGCGGTGCTGCGCAGGTGCCGTGCAACTGTGTTGGACTGCTTCATTCCCGTTTCCTTTGTGTACTCATCTAATGATTGTAGCACTAAAATGGGAGTAAACACTTTGCCAGTTAAAAGTCACAATGTTATAATCGTGGTGTAACATATATTTGGTCAAAGTAGAACTATTATTATGTTAACTGCAATGTTAAAATAATAGTCTGGTCTTGTGTGTATGGTGGGTGTATAAAAGGTGCCTTAGACCATGGTGTGAGGGATCACTGATGACCTTTGGAGGAGTAGGTTAAGTTTGTTCTGTGTTTCACTGTAAATACTTTTTACCTTATGGAATGTTTTGACGGACCCTCTCATGGAAAAACAATGCATTAATGGTGACAAAGGAATGTACAGCATTTTAAATAAATTGCTCGCGTTAACACATTAACTGTCACAGCCCTAGTTATAAGTGTACTGTGCATCAACATTGCCCAAGATGATCTTGTTAGCTGTTCAACCAGACATCTGTGATCTCAAAATAACATGATTTGATCTTTTACTCCCTCACCGGCTAGAGAATTGTTGCAATAAGGCAAGGCCATCATAACAAATTGGTCCTAACAAAATAGGGAGAGAAAAATGGGTTTAAAATAACAATATAATACATCTGACTTCGCCAAGACAAACTGTGCTGGAAAGCAGTCTTACTCTATTCTACTCTGCTCTAGCCATCTCAATTCTCATCACTTGAGGTGTGGGGTCAAAAAAAGGGTCAATATGTACAGTCAAATCACTACATCCTGTTCCAGTCTTGCACAGGTTGAATCTTTCAATTTGGATTTTTGGGCAACCTTGCCTGTTTGATTGAGCTGGGAGAGGTAAGGTTGGATCCATGTTTGCCTGCCAGACAAGGGGTTAGGTCATTTTAGGTCATCCTGTTAGTTGCTGAACAGTGAGCATGGCTTCCTTATGATTCATTCTTATAGAATAGAAACTATAGGAACATTTTTCCATGTCAGATCCAATACATCAAAATGTACATAGTATGCATCCAACCATCTCTCTTCAGAAGTTTAATGTGTAATGCCCCGTCTACATGGTATAAGTGGCACATAAGTAGAAATCAGATGCTATATGAGAAGGCATAGACTTTTACAGTGCAACTTATGGTAGTGAGTGAATACACTGTAATTAAGTTTCCTGCATGCCCAAAGGACTTCTGTTAGGAACACAAACTGAGACCATGGTCTCTTTTACAGATTGGCCTGGCATATGTTAACACATACAGTTTAGGAACAGTATTTCATTGGTATGTGTACAGTTAGTTCTACACCGGGCATGGTGAAACTACGAACAGATCACACTCGCAAATCTTCTCAGAAGCGCATAGGGTGTATGGTTTAGGGGTCATTTTGGGATTGGGTATAAAAAAGAAAAAATAAATGATTTTCATTTTGCCAAAACTCCATGTACCAATCGCACTACAAGTTAATTTGATGTGGTCAGGGTTCTCCATGATTGATAGAGCCATCAAATGTTTCAGTGATTTTCTTACTGCAGATATTGATGAAATTATGTTAGAATCGTTCCTCTCTCTATAAGACTCTGAAAAAGACTCTTCACTTCCTAGCGATACGTTAAGAGTGGGCTATACCCAGGGGCGCAACTGCACATTTGCTGAGGGGTATGCAAGATCAATGTTGGCGCCCCCAAATCCCCTCACCATTTAAAATGCCAAACAAAGTGAAGCCCCCGTGCAGCGCCCCTATGCACTGTATTAATGCATTTCACCAGACAGGAAAATAATAAGACAGCTACCACAGTCTTAGAAACCAGTTTTGCAGTAGCCTCCTCTGGTTCAAATGTGTAGGGTTCAATATCCCGACATGAGACCCACAAGCCATTGTGTTGCTCCCGTAGTTAGCTAGCAAGCAGTATCCTGGCCACCGCAAGATTATGTTTAAATGTAACCAACGTGTGGTGGGCACTGGGGACTGGCATGGCAGTTATTGTAGCTTTAATGGCAAATTATTTGAATCTATTTAACAACCATGGTTGAGTTATTTGGGCAGCATTCCACTGTGTAATCCAATAACAAATGCAAATGCAGTTATTTTGTTTTCTGACCTACCTATAATACAACACATGATGGACTCCTTCATAAAACCCATTTAGTGGAAAGTAGAGAAAGCATGAATTCTTATAACTACTGGTAAAAAGGTTGCCAGTCTGCATTGACAGTATGCCCCCCAATATTTTTGCATACAACACCTAATAACCAACCAAGCACTATTTTTTCTTTATATCATATCTGTAAAATCGACCCACCAAGGCCAATTTCTGTCCCCACAGTTATAAAAAATTGTGGAAAACCGCCCGATCTGATAACCCTGACTGGTGTTCTAACGTTCAGATTTGTGCCAAGTGTGACTACTAACCCTGGCCTGTTCAGACTGGCCCTAATAGACGTGGTCAGAGGGAGAAAGAATTTCACGGAGATCCTTGTGACTTAAATGACACACATTCCTATCCATCACTCAGTGTATATAAGATCAGGAAGCATTCAGTATTTGACTTCTGTATGTGTATTTTGTATGGGAGCCTAATGTAATGAAGGAATTTAAGTTGTTTCCTTGCCAATTATTAAAACTGTGAAACATTTGACTGATTGGCCAGTTAATAAAACATTAGTCCAAAACATTAACTAGTTAGTTAATGTTTCATTGGCATGAGTATGTGTGTTTGTGCAAGATAGTGAAAAGATGAAAGAAGAGTTATGGGTGATTCTCTCAGTAAATAACTCATTTAATGGTAATTTCAGTGGTTTGGATTGAGTCTCTTTAATATTTAAGTGTTAAATAAAAATAAAAAATAAATGGAATGCCTGAATACATCTGTATGTATTTACAAAAATTCCCCAAAATAAAAGGTCTGTCATACGAACGCATAATTGACCTTTGATGGATTTAGCGGGCATCTTTCATAAGAAAAAAATTACATAAACATGATCATAAGACATACAGTCACAAGACATACTTCCTTTCTGTGCAAAAATAAATATACATACATTAATTTAACTGACATATTTTGAAGACAAAAACATCCCCAAGCATACATATATGTGTATGGCTATGCAAGTGTAAAGATAAGTCATAATTCATATCATGTTGGTTACTTACACTTTTTTTCAGAGGGGTTCATGTTTAATCATATTCACCATCTTGAAAAAAAAAAAAAAAAATTAATGAGAATTTTATGGGAGTGGGGGCTTTTATTGGTCTGCAGTGTTATCAAGAAATAGTCTCTCTTCAAACATTTAAACCATTGACATAGTCTTACCCACCTCTCTCAAGCGTATATTGTGTGTGTGTGGTGTGTGTGTATTTTAAAGAATAAACAAATATATAAATCAGTATTACACAGAAATAAGGTAAAGGTAGGTACAGCAATTTGCTCCAGATAAGAGCATCTACCAAATGTCTGTGTGTAACAAAACCACACAAGTGTACTGCAGAAGTAAAATAATTAGCATAGAAAAGACTAGCTCTTTGGAACTGTAGACCGGTATAAATGTTGAGCAACATAAACTGACGTCTAGATTTTCTCCTTTGCAATGTAGAATTGTTCATAAGTTTGCAAATTGTTTGCCAGCAATCAGGCGTGCCTGTAGTCATAAATGTTTAGCGTAGGGTCAAATAGAAATGTCAAGCAGTGTTCAACTACAGAATATGGCAACATTGTAGAACTTTGTGTTAACTTCTGGTTAATGTTTTGTAAACAGCCCAAATGAATTGTTAAGAGTTCCCATTTAAGACTGGCATGGCAGTGAGAATTAACATAAACCACAACACTGAATTAAGGCACGTCGCTGATGCTGGATCCACCAAAAATGTATTTTTACGCCCCCGCATGTGGTGTGATTGAAGGGACATGGAAGGTTGTTTGACTAAGCCCCTTCTTTTCTCAACCTCTCTCTTTATAGTTCTCTCTAATCTCACTACCTAGTTTATTTTCTCAAGAGTGTGAACAAAGACTAATCTCTCTTTTAATCTCCCTCTTTTCCAAAACCTCCCATCCTGAAGAGCAGGCACACATACACACTTACAGATTTCTGAGCAGCATTGTAATGCTGTCCCCTGTATTACGAGTCTGTGTTGTTTTAAGCAGTAGTCAGGAAATTAGCTTTCTAGGACACCCGCTATCTGTGGCCAGGTCTTGGAATCAAACCAACAACATCCTGGATAGACCCATTGGGGCCAGAGAACTACGTGTGTGAAGTTTGTTTGCGTGTGTTGCTCAGACAGAGAAACACCCCCACACACAATGAGTGCATCAACACACTACCTAGACTTCAGGGGGAATTTTCACTCTTCTAGAATCCTGGGCGGGACACGGAAGATCGGAATACCTCATAAGGAATGAACACAATGCTGCATTCCATGTTCAGAATGAAAACCCATTAAACAGTTGATAAAGCCTGTAGGGACTATAGAGGTGCTCACTGTAAATACAGGCTCAGTGATAAGGCTTTTTAAACCCCAGCCAATCACACAAAGGTTGGCAGTAGCAAAGGAAGTGGCCCCTACAGTGGGAGAAGGAAAGAAACTGGCAGCTCATCGGCTCAAATCCGACCCAAACCTGATTCTTATTCTCACATCCTTTGTTCCAAGATGACAGAAATAAAGAAACTATGTAGAGACAAAGTGAGGTAGAGCTAATGTGTCGGGTTAAAGTCTTGACATTTTCAGCCTAATGCAACATCTTTGGAATGTGTGAGACATAGAAAGGACGGTATAGAAAATAAGGGGTGGTCTAAGAATAAAGACAGAGAAGGGCAGATGGGTGAGGTAACGGTTCACATAATGGTCCATGACCAGTGACCATGAGAATCACCACAAAACAAAATTAAAGAAAAAAAACAAGGAACAGGGCTGGGCAAACAAACGGGACGAGGCAGTGAGGTCGTGGAAAGGTAATCCGTCAGGTGCTGAATAGAACAATTGCACGGTTCCTTGAACAATGCTAATCCAATCTGGAATTAAAGTGTTGTTTGAAAGAGGACGATAACACTGTGCAACTATGAATCTGTGCACTGCAGGAACTGTGAATCTGTCCAAAGAATAGTGAAGACAACAGGACTTAACAAACAGTCAATAAGGCCTGTGTCCCAAAGGGCATACTACTATACTACTACTGTAGTGCCCTCCTTTTGACCAGATCCCTATAGTTCACCACATATACACTGTAGAAACTGTGACATGAGACAACAATTTTGGAAACAGTCTCATTGTTGATTAGAAACACAATGCTTTCCATAAAGAGACCCAAGCCAAGATTAGAGTGAACGCAGCAGTGCAATGCCCGTGCTGTTGGTGTATGTGAACATTAGTGGCCCCTAGAGGTTTGTTTAGAGACGTACATCACAGTCTAGCAGAATTCAATAACCATTTGTTTTAAGTTCAGCTGAACAATCTATTTAATCTATTTGGCATTAACATGAGATTTGGAATTGACATGATTAGAACTCGATCCCAGGTTTCAGGATCAGGAAAAGACTAATGGAGCACTTAGATAGCTTCTAAACAGTTCCAAATCTACGTCCCAGGGTCTCTTTGAACTGACATGGTTTAACACACAACTATATGAACCTGAAAGATGTGTGCAAACTTCCATTAATGTTGAATCTTTCAATTCAGAAACAGTCCCAGGTTAGGACAAATACACACACACACACACACCTTCCGAAAAGTAGGTGTTTGAGGAATGTGTTGATTGGAGCAAGTCTGTAACTTGATCATCATGTGAAGTCTCATTGTATCTGTTCAGCTCTCGAATGTCCTGTTGCGACTGTGAGTCACCTGTAACTATTAAACCCACATTGTGTTCAAATGACCTGACAGTGTGTGAGTGTTGTCATCCATTTCCCACGCTGGTAACAATGTAGTCTTAGACGTAAACCTATGCTTTCCTTGTGACTATTTTTTCTTTTTTTTGGGGGGGGGGGGAATTCTACACTGACGTTTTCCTATTGTGTTGAGTACCGCACATGGCTCCACCCAACTACTCGAATTGGTTTATGATCATTTAAAAAAATTATTCTCACTGAGATTATGGCCCTATTCATCTGACTATCAAGCATACAAAATGGAGAAGACAATGACTCCTGAACCGCACCTTATCTGAATTGCCATCGGCCCTGCATAATACGTACATTTAGAACACTGGGTGCTTTCCATTCTTATATTATGAGCAAATAATTTCTACTTGATTGTTCTTTGATTGCAATTTTTACATTTCCACCTTTTAAACATTCTCTTTTGTAGTAGTTCTTCATTTTACCAACGGCATAGTTTGAAAGCTGAGAAACAAGCATTCCTCTATATCAGCAACAATGTGTATTAATGTGCTGACAAATACACATTTGTAACTTTGAAGTTTGATTGGGTAAGTGCAACCCATGATAGTCCCTGGAATATATTATAGACATTCTCTTTGTGCCTTTCAGACAGAACTAAAAAGGCACAAAGATTAGTACAGAAGGCAGATTGAGGTTTATATCTTGGTGTCTGCATCTTCATTTCCCACCATGTCCCTCAGGTCATGTATCCATCAGCCCAGAACAGGGTGCTTTGCCCAGGCATGTCCTCAGATGGAGGGACAGTAGGCTGGAGCTAGCCAGGGGCTCCATTCTAAGTTTCTCTTAAACGGTGGCAAGTATCCATTACACTTAAGTCAGCACTTTCCCACCACCTCTCTACACCAGCAATTAGTCTCATCCCTTTGCTCTACTTCCCTATTCTGTTTCCACCCTGTCCCTGTCAGTGGTATCAGCAATATTCCTTTGTGAATCATCATTCTGAACTGGGCTACACTGGTTGGTGAAGGCAAATAAATGCCAAAAAAGAGGTTAGGTGTTGAAAAAAAATATTGCATTAGTATTCATTATTAAAGTGACCCAAATTATTAATTCTCCAACTACAACAGGTGGTCAGTGTTTAGCCACCAATTATTCGTACCACTACGTCACCAATATTGACAAATTAGCTTTTCTCCTCCACCTCTTTTCAGAAATGTTTGTAGTGCCAGTTGCGAACGCCTCTCCTTGCCTTCATCTCATTGGAGAGGTCTTTCTTCATGTGTGGCAATGTCTTAAAGACAAGATGGAGACAGGGAGGATGTCCTGTGTCCATAAGAGCGGGAGGACTCTTACCACTCCTTTGACGGGAGTGCAGGAAGCAGTATAGGGGATGGAATACAGCTTTCTGTAGTTTTCCGTAGACAAGAGGGGTTGGAGGGATGGTTAGAGATCAGTTGAAGAGGATGGAGTCTGGGTCTCTGTTGGCCATCTGTGCCATGTGCTTCAAAACATCCTTCTTGGTAATAATTCCCAACAACCTCCTGGAACAAAGGGTGGAATATAAATAGAAAGGTGGAGGGGTTCAAGTATAGTAAGCACAAGAAAGTGTTTGCGTATTAACAAAACATTCAAAGTTCAAACAGATGTTTACAAAGAGATATTTTCCTGCCAATAAAGCAGTGGTATTCCAATCTGGACCTCAAAAGCCAATTTTCTGTTGCAACCCTCTAATTAGAGACTTATTTAGGCCTGGGATGCAATCTAAGATGATGTAGAACAGAAAACCAGCAGGCTCCGGACCTTGTAGGGTAAGATTTAAATGCCCCTACAATAGAACATTCTTCATAATTCAAATACGAAACAGTGGAGAGACAAAGGAGTTAGAGACAATTACGAGCATGGGAACCCGATTCAAAAGGTCTAGTTATTAGTTGAAATCAACTAGATCAATCATGGCAAAAACCTACCCATTACACATGCAAGGCCAACATCTCAGTCACCTCAGTCAGTGTGTGTGCTGTTGTGTACGAACCTCAGCCTAGTCTTTAATCAGACCCTGATGTTGTTTAGGAGCATGGTTGGAGATGGTAAGTGTAAAGGCTTGTTTGTACTACACTTTACAAGTGGACAAGGGGCACACGCAAAAGCAATAGAGTCACAGGCTCTCGCTGCCTGGGAATGGAGGGGAGGAAGTCGTCACACGTAAACAGATGGTCCGAGATGTGCAACACAAATGTTGTAACGCAGTAACGTAAAACAAAGACAAACAATGGTGGATGTGGAATCTTCTGGAATCATCTTTGTAATAGAGTCAATGGTCATGGTGATTTGGTCATCGTACTCAGTGGACCAGAGTTTCTGAAAAACAACACTAATTGCCCCAACTCCCCAAATGCTCGAGAGTTGAATTGCAACATGCTTTTCTCACAGACATTGTGCCAAGCCATTCTATTTTTTCCACACTGTTCTTCCAACAATAAAGTAACGTGAATCAACGTGTATGAGGGCAGTCTCACCCACCTGACCACCTTGGTCAGCGTTGCAGGAGCTCCGCTGAGGAAAATTGCTACAGTGCAATGAGACCAGGAAATCCCTGCTGATGATTCCTCCCCGCTCCCATTTGTCTCTTCCGGTAATATTCTCTATAGGATCCGTTGTAAGTATTTTTCTTACAGCCTACTGGGGTTTAACTACGAGAGAATTTGGTACTGTGTAAATGGAATGCTATCACAATGTTAGACACACACACCCACACACTCACCCGTTGTGTGTGACCAGACACTGCCGGAGTCCCAGCTTCCGGAAGATATCCACAGTTATTTCCATGGGGGTGTGGTCTGTCACAGTGAAAGGGCTAAGGTCCAGTATGCCTACACCAAGAGAACCTCATATAATAAGAACACAGTGCAGCAATGATAGAACTCTGTATGCACATCTGTCTGTTAATATGCATGTCTGTCTGCCCATCAGCCTGCATGTTTGACAACGTCTGCCTGTTTTTCCTGCCTTCTCTGTTGTGTCACCTTACCCCTCAGTTTGACGGCGGGGGGCCCGGACCTTGGCTGGGCAGGCACATGGTCCGTGAAGAACACCAGCGAGGCACTGACTACTTCCTCCTGACGCTGACGGGCGTTATCTGGCATTTGCAAGCATGAGAGAACCATAAAAAAAGATGTTTATTCAGTGTCAGATGTCTACAAAACAATATACCAACACACAGAGTTGCTATTACCAAACAGCTGAAGATGACAGGCACACAAGAGAACAACGCAGCTCAGCAACACAAAGCCCAGTGCTACTCACAGCATTGTCTCACATCTATTTGCCAAACATTTAGAGGTTACGAGGTGAAACTGATTGGCAAACAGTATGCATGCTGGGCAACATGGAGGGAGAAAGTCCCAGCACACACACCTAGCGATATGACCAGGTCCCTCCGCAGCACAAGGCCCACAAGTCTCTGAGACTCCTGGCAGACGACAACTGGGAAGCCGCTGTAGTCGGTGTCGGCGACCATGGCCTCCACCTCGCCCACACTCATCCCCTCCTGGGTAAGCACTGCTAGGGGAGGGTCCGAGCGCCTGGGGCGCATCACATCCTGGGCCAGGGCCTGTGGGGAGAGAAATGGGATGTTGATTTAATGCCCCATTAAGCTCAGCAATACTTTCTACTACACTCATGAAATTATTTTGTGTAATTGCTCTGCTGGTGGCAGATAACATAGGGACAGGCTATACAAAATATACCTATACAATGCACCCATGGGCACATTTTGTGTTTGTGAGAGTTGAGTACATAATGTAATTTTACAGATTCACTGCTGAAATAAATGCATGGATGAGCAGAGATTTGCCTGCCTTATGGTGCAAGCATTTAGTTCACAGTTTGATGTGGAAAGCATAGTTTTATTGCTCTCTGTGGAACACAGATGGCCAGTTGCTAAGGGCCACAGCATGGGGAAACTGAGCATATAGTGTTACTTTTTTATGCAATACAAGTTAAATCAACAGGGTGATAAATGTGATAAAAACGTTGCAATACATATATTATTAACATTTCAAAATGAAGCCAGTTTAAAACAATCCCCATAGGTCATCCCTAACGTGACAGTCTCAAAATTGAGAGACATTCTAACAATATAATTTCACTGGGGATTGACACATTCAGAAGTGGGGGCTATTACCTTGCTACCATACTCCTCTTTGGGTTCTAGGAAGGGATAGCCATTTAGTCTGATGTGAGCTTCGTAGATTCCCTCGCGCCCAAATGCGTCCGCTACCCACTTGGAGGTCATTGTGGCGGCCATCAATGGAACAATGTATTCCAGACCACCAGTGAGTTCAAACATGATGACCACCAGAGATATTGTCATGCGGGTCACACCGCCTTAGAAAGAGGCAATATGGGAGAACAAAATTTAGAAGGATGGGACTTAAGAATCTAGGAGTGAATGCAAGTTGTTGCTAGTGCTCAAACATAACTTCAACCAGAACCAGATTTCATCAAAAGAAAGGGAATATCTCTGATTTGCTTGAACCTTGTTAGCTGCACCGCACTCTGGCAAATTAGTGTGGATATATTATGGACATTCACTTATTTTACAATATAAAACTTTCAACATAACCTTTTATAAAAATAAAACATTTACTTTAATGGTTGCCCTATAGCTCAGTTGGTAGACCTGGGAGGTTTATTTGTGGGGTCAATTTCTATGGCAACTTGCAATACTCCCTATTGCAAGTTGCTCTGGATTTGAGCATCTGCTAAATCACTAAAATGTTATGTAATCCTTTGTCTATTCCAGTGCAGTGATTGTAGCCCTAGACTTACCGAGACAAGCAGCAGCTCCCACCATAGCATACAGTCCGGGTGTGATGCAATCTGCTCCTGGGGAGCACCAGCCCTTAAATATAACAGAATCATGATGGTTTAGAGCCAGCTGTTCCATTCCAACTCCCAGGAGTCTGCCTGCTATTGCCCCCACAGCCATACTGGGAATGAAGAGTCCAGACGGAACCTAAAGAGATGGAGGTGTTTAGATAATACACAGCATTTATGTTTCCTTTTAATAAACGCATCAGGGACGGAGAAATAGGCGGGCAGTGAAAACACATTCATTGATGATATGATAAAGAAATATGCATCATTATATTTTAAGTAACAAAATAATTCAGGCACAAAAATGTACCTACCTTCATGCCGAAGGTAACCACAGTGATCAACATCTTGAAGATAAGGGCCAGCGCCAGTTGCCATAAGGCTGTGTACACACCTGGCCCAGCCAGCCTATCAGGGATTGTGTTGCTGAACACCGCCGGGCCCGACGGCCTGTCAGATGTAGCACTAAACAGTCCTGAGTCAGACCTGAATAAAATCAAGAAAAACTGTTCAGATAACATGAAGAGTTGCCCATGCCTCTGAATACAATACTAAAATGAAAAGATAAAAACGATATGTCCTGTGTCACTTCCACAAGCATTGATACCCTTAAAGGCTGTAAAAAAAAAAAAAAGGAATATACACAGGTAAAAAATAAATAAATAAATTCACAAATGATTGAGAGCTGGATTCAAAGTAGACAATTGAAATCACAGGCTATTCCGACTTGTGTGAATTTCATCAGAGTAACTCCCCCTCAGTATGGCCCCCACATGCCTGTATGCACTCCCAACAAAGTCTGGGCATGCTACTAAAGAAACAGTGCACGGTGTCCTGTGGGATCTCCACCCAGACATGGAACAGAGCATCAGTGACCTCATGTAGTGCTAAATAGCCCGGTTGGATGCACCGAAACATAACGTTCCAGAGGTTCTCAATGGGATTAAAGTCTGGGAAATGTGGGAGCCTTTCAATGGCATCCAGGAACTGCCTACACTCTGGCCACAAGGCCAGGCATTGTCCTGCACCAGGAAGAACCCAGGGCCCATTGCTTCAGCGTAAGGTCTAACGATGGGCCAGATACTGTTAACCGCTATCTTGATGGAAATGTTTTTTCCTTGGGCATAAAAAAACATCTGTGTATGATTTAATCTCAGTGGTAAAAAGCCGGCTGTTGTGATCGATGGCTGTAAATCTAAATTCTTTGCAGTTTATAAAGGAGTTTCGCAGGGTTCGATTTTGGACACTTTACTGTATTTGAATACGTCTTGCTCCATGTCTTGCACAAGGATTCTTGCACTTGCAGTTGGACTGCCAACTGATAAAATAAATTCTTAGAGATCTTCAATTGGTTTTAAATGAGAACAAAACCAAGTATATGACGTTTTCTAGATCTTAAGACACAGGTGCAGATAATCATAATATGGTCCTAGAATGTGTTGCTTTATACAAAAATCTGGGTATTTGGCTGGATAATACAACATCTTTTAATACCCACATTACTGAGTTGGTTAAAAAATATCCAAGATCAAAATAGGGTTTCATTACAGGAATAAAACATGCGGGTAATCTTGAAATAAAAGCAAATATATTCAGCCTACATTTACATCAGTGTGGACTATGCTAACATACTACATTTGCACGCTTCAGCTTCTGTTTTGAAAAGTCTTGACTATCTTGAGCCTCTGCCTTTTATTACGGATGCAGAATTTCTTCCACTAATTGTCTTTTATACACTACTGTGGGCAGGGACCCTTGTTGTCCAGAAAAGCCTGACGTTGGATGCTGTTTGTTTATTAAGCCATCTTACAAAAACATCCCAATTACCTTTCCTGGAAAATGGAAAACTAACAAAGAAACTGGTGAGCAGTATTTGTCACCCTGAGTGCAAATAGCCCATACCGGGTGTATCAGCCTGTTCCCGAACATGATGCTGTTATTGCTCTTGCTTTGTTAGAATGCAATACCTTTCCTGAGCTTATGTGTGTGTTTTGAGCTTGTGTGTGTGCGAGTGCTGAGCCTGCATGTGCCGAGCCAGTGAGGATTGCTAGGTAATATATTTGCACTTTTCTCCTGTCGTGTGTTTTTGTGTTAAGTACAGACAGAACGATGGTAATTGTTTTTATATGAAAAGAAATGTAAAGATTACATTTCATATTCCTAGTGTTTTTTTGCGATGGTAGATCTCGCTCACATTTTTTATAAAAAAGTGATCTTGAGCTTCAAAAGTTGTTCTATAGGATAAAGGACCTTGCGTCTGTAGCACTGTTTAAATGTCTTCAATGCCCACTTTCCAGTGATTTGTTCTTTCACATTTTTTATTGTTTTAGTTTTAAATGTTTCATGTTCAATGCTTTTTTATTGTAATATAGGGCACCACTGAACATTTTATTGTGGTCTCAGCAGGTTTTGCTTAAAATAGATTTTTTTTTAAAGCTTGGACCCTATCCTACAACACATTGATAATCCAGGAACCTATGCAACGACAATTAAGTCTTCTGTTCATTTCTGGAACATGATTTTAGGTAATGTACACCTAAGAAAGATTTACAACACCAGCAAGCCAGGGTTTCTAACCTAGGAAATTGCATGCAGGAGTCCGGGGATACCAATCTAAGAAGTTGTTCATGAAGGTCCATGTCTTTAACCACTATGCTATTTAACAATGAACAGGCATAATACATGAATTATTTAAGGAACTTCTGGAATTTGTAAACCATGACTTTCTGTTAATAAATTCTGCAGTTAATCTGGGCATACTGGAACATGAATCTAACTAGTCTGGCCAGACTAATTCTAGTTATGAGAAAGATTGTGTATAACAGTGATGTTCCCGTGTACATCACATCTCAAAATAACTGTATTTGAAAGCTATGTTAATTATGGCTTGGTTTGTTGCTGTAAATAAGGAAAACAAAAAAAATATGGAGAAAAAGCTATTCTAGAAATAGAATAGTTAAAAAAAGAAATACTTTGGTCAGTGGGGGACAACATGGATGATGCAATCAACATGGGTATGGACTTCATCCTACAACACCTTAATAATGCTGAACCGATTATAATATCTTAACAGCATAGTATATATAAAAAAAAGATTAACAGAGAACACTGTTTGCATCCATAAAATGGCTCCATAAGTGTTTTTGGCCAGCTTGGAGAAGGGAAGTGTTATACCTTTCTTCTAACCATAACTAAAATACTGTATGTTGTCTTTCCTGCCACAACAGGTTTGCAACTTCTGTCCTAGCATACATACCAACAGATGAATCACACACATTCAGAGTGATACTGTAACCACTGTGTAAAAATTAATTTACACCTCATGAATACAGTAACAATAGTTTATATTCAAGTGGCGATTGGTTAACATCGTCTTTTCTCCCCAAAAAATATTTCCAGATGCTTTATAACCTTTGTTCAGATTTTTCTCTTTTGCAAAGAAAATGTAGCTCATTAGCTGTGTTAGTACAGACAGTTTTGCATTTTGTACATAACTTAGAGCAGGAGAACTGATTAATGGTTACTTTTGAGATCCAAATTTAGGGACTTCATGTCACTGCTTTACCTGATACATTCATTGATTCAATAACTCACTGTTACCTGTTGTCAGCGCTGCTAATGTACCCACATAGCTGTGATGAATCCAGTAGAGAGCAGTCATTGAACAGTTCTGAGATCAGCTCAGAGCCGCTCATTCTGGTGTAGCTGTTAGGGAAGGAGAGGAGGGCCGTAGCGCCAGTTACAACCAGGACCTCTAGCACTGGGTAACGTCCCAGACGGGTGTTCTTTCCTGGGGGGTTGAATCAGTTTGTCAATGTAAATCAGTGGCAAAGCATCCTCCTGTGAGATTTGATGTAAATGTTTCAACACAAGGCTTCTGTTATGCGTACATGGGGACTGCCATCCTTAGGGCACCTTCGCTATGCATCGATCAGTTACTTAGCCTAAACAGAGGGTTGTTCACTACTAAAATAATAAGTGCTCTTTCCTCAGTCTCAATACTCACTTCTTCGGCACCATGCAATGTTGGCCCTAATGAAGATTGCCCCCCAGAGGCCACCGAAGATACCCAGCAGGACAAAGGGGACCAATTCCACCATGTGCCAGGGAGTGTGAAACTCTACATAAAATAGCACCAGCCGGCTGTTACCTTTAAGAAAAAACAGGTTGGAACAAGGTCAAAAAAACATCCTTATAACATTAGGATAATATATTATATAGTGCTATTTGTATTAGAATGTGATGGCGGTCACCGAATGGGTTGATTGAGCGAAGAGTGAAGGCAGCCACCAACGCGGCAAAAAATGACCTCCATAGAGTCTTTAGAGGGAAGTAGTAGCTGACCTGGCGAGAAAAATAGAGATCAGTAGAGCACGCCAGCTGCTGCTGAGTATTTCTAGTCACTGTGCAAAAGTTATATCAAGACGTTTTTATGACTGTGTAAGTAAAAAAAAAGTTATAAATTTTATTGCCAAAATGTTGATCTATCACAGATGTTCAACTCCTACCCTACTAGGTCCAGAGTCTGCAGGTTTTCTGCTATATCTCATTATATGCACCCACATGGTGTCTAAATATGACGATGATGCCATAAAAAAGGGACTATGTGGTCCAGAGTACGAGGAATCTATCATTTTCATGGTGGACTATCTCATTGGAACTGTGCTCAAATACTACTTAAACTCTTCTCAAATAGTTTGTGAATTTGTAAAAAAGAATAACTGCTAAGTACACCTATCTGGAACATTAGGCCTGAAAGAAGAAACTTGTTTTTTTTTGGTCATGGTCTGTTGTTTTAACACTGATTTTGTTTAATATTCCCCTATGAAATACCTCCTCCAGGCTGAAAAGAACACCTCCAATAGGTGCGCCAAATGCAACAGACACTCCAACTGCTGCTGCGGCAGACAACACCTAAACAATAGGAGACAGTGCAGTTAATCACACAAACACACAAAGAATGAATGAATGCTGGAATACTAAGAAATTGTTCTAGAACATGAAGGATGTTCATAAAAAACAGAAGAACACCATTAAAATGCTAATACTCCTCCCTATTCTCCCACACCCCCTCACCTCTCGTCGCTTGGCTTCATTCTTGCGGTACTTGGTGAATAGGTGACACAATATGTTCGCACAGCAACACGCCACATGCACTAGAGGTCCTTCCTTGCCCAAACTCAGCCCTGAAAAGGACAGTAGTTCAAGTCACAAAGCATATATAAAACATTTAAACATTAATCCAAATGAAACTTGTTCAAAAGGCATCTAGGAGGAAAAAGAGAAATAGCCATGGAAATAGACAGAATTAAAGACAAAGAGAAAAACTGAGAGGACAAAAGAGCAGTACCAGAAGAAACTGCCAGGACCAGCGTGACAGTCTTAATGATGAGGGTCCATTTCCCCAGGTAACCACGGATAATGAATCCAGAGAGGATGGTCTTTATCTAGCGAGGGATAAGAAGGGAAAGCTGGGTTATGGCCTGGGGGTCATAGAGGATCAGAGAGGGCAGTCCAAAGTAATGGGATACATTTATATTGGTGTGGTGTTCCCAATGAACTACATTTCTCACGGTTATATTATTAATAAATTCCGACTCCATATGGTTTGGCTGAAGCATGAGTACAAGTCAAATTAGCTAACATTCCAATCCCAGTACTCCATGCCATGTGCCAAAGAGTCCTTCAGGTTTATAAAGCTAATATTCTCTTAATGAAAATCTAGGGTGAAATTTTAACTGGATTGCCTATGCCATTTTGGAAAATTATGTCGCCATTTAGCAGACACTCTTATCCAGACTGACTGACAGAAGTTACTTTGTATACTTGCCGCACGTGGGGGTCAAGCCCAAGTGGGGCAATCTCTGGCAGTGTAAGCACAACTCCATTATAAAAAGTCTGTAAGGAATGGGGTCTAAATCTCCCCCATGACAAATCTGTGTTGTTTAGCCAGATTTCTGTTCACATCAAGGAAGTAAAAATACAACATTGTCTTCATTTAAACCACAATATGCGTGTGCCTTAGTTCTAGTGCTTTGTGGTTATGACTGAAAACGTATTAGCACAATTCCACAATAAAGTCTTCAATCAAAAACAAACAGTATTCTCAGTCATACCCTTTCCTCAGAAAGATAATTAAGAAATTAAAAAGTTAATTTAAATAAATTAATTATAAAAATTAATAAATTAATTTAAATAAAAGCTAATCCTCCAGCTAAAATAAACATCATTTGTCATTTAGTCTTACTGGAGCAACTTTCACAATTAAGGGTTAGTGCCTTTCACCCTTTCAGATCAAGGATTCAAACCACTGAAGATTTTCTCAGTGATCCACTACTCTAACCACTACGCTATCTGCCACCAAAAATTATTGTTTCTGCATCGAACTACAGCCTAGGTTTTTAACCATGTAGTTAAGGCAGTCTACGGCAACAAAGATCAAGGGGGGTGGGGGGGGGTTCAAGGAGAATCATTGAGGAGAGACTAGGGGAGAGGTTTTGAGGAAAAGAAAAAACAGGACAAAGCAACTCAAAAAAACTTGAGAAAAAAGAAGGAATTCAAATTATTCAAGAAAGGCTATCTGATGATCTACAATTGGATTAAGTATGTAGATTACTTTTAAGCAGACCACTCTGGGAAACGGTAAAAAGGATACACGCCCAATCAGGGAAGAGTATGGAGACATCTGCCTGGCTTTTGTGCAGGTCTGCCTGTTGCAACTTGTAATTAAACCTTTATACTTAAAGTTTAAATACAATGCCAGACACAAATGTAATGCACAGGTCCACCTGCCATCTTCATGTCACATTAATTAGCTGTTTTTGGCAGTACCTTAAGGTGAGCTTTCAAAAAACTTGACTTGAAAACCACAGAGCAAGGGAACGTGAACATACCTCAGTGTGTGAGTGTGTGTGTGTGTGTGTGAAAGAGAGAGAAAGCACACCTCCGGAATTCCAGATCCACAGGCGTAAGGGGCAAAGGCCCGGACCAGTATCACAGCCAGAAACGCGAACAGTAGTGCCCAGATTATGAACATTATGTAGTCCACTATGTATGCTGATGCCCCCTACAGGAGAAACCAAAAAAGGACATGATCAGTAAAAACAATAGAATGGTCCTTTTACTGGATCATATTACTTGTCATCCTGCATGTTGGATCCTTACAGGCGGACAGCTATTCAGCCTGAGGTCCGGTTCAACAACAAAGACAATGTACAGGCAAAACCTAAACTTGTACATTAGTACATTTCACATTGTTGGAAACCAGAGAGACCCATGAGGACTCTAATTGGCAGGCAATAGCCTTTTCTGACCAAAGAACTGAATGTATTATGAACAAATCACATTTTCACCATTTACCCAATCTGAGTAGATTCTGGAACACTCAGCACCAGTGTTTCACTTGGTTTCAAACTCGCAGTGATGCCAAGAAACATGGCTAAGCATGATCGGCCTCTCGTACCTCAGTTTTTCATAGGATGTTTAATGTCGTTTCACCATAATGTTTATATTGTTTTTGTTCAAACCAGGTTATCATACTTTTCAAATGCATTGTCAGGTTGAACGAACTAGATAAAAGGTTTGGTATAGTATAAAAAAACTGAGGTACGAGCGGGTAAGAAAAGCCGACCATCCAAGATTTTCCTCATCTGCATCACTATGAGTTAAAACACTGGCGCTGCATGTTCCAGAATCTACTCTGATTAGTTAAAAGATGAAAATGTGATGCACTCACTAGGCCCTCAGTTCATTGGTCAGAAAAAGCTATGCCGTGCCAATCAGAGCCCTCATGGGTCCTCAAACACTATAAAACAAATGACCGCAGATTGTCATATTCAAAGAATAACATTTTGTCACGGGTCTAGCGGAATTTTAAAAACAAAACTCCCATATTTAACATTGCCAAGTGTAACTAATAGGTAGCATGATACAAAAGTTTTTTTGTGCAAATATTTCTTACAAGTACAAAAGAACATAGCTTCATGAGTAAAAAGACACGTTTGAACTCAATATGAATAATAATGTTCGAACTAGTTTGACAATGTAGGTAGCATTTCTCACCACTGAGCTGCCACCTAGTAGTTCGGCCCAGCTTTGCCACTCTGGGCACTTGTCTCTCTCCTGGAAGGTGGTTTCATTGGACCCCCAGCAGCAGTGTTCATGGTCATACCAGAACCCGCTCAGACACAAACCTTCCTTCAGGTCTGTCAACCAGTGGGCCAAGATGTCGATACCACCAGCTAAAGCACCTGCGGCAGCAGGGGGTGGGGTTAGCCCAAAAGAGATGCATGTTAGCTTCAGCTGTATAGTTATTTTAAAGTCAAAGGGCAGAAGGCATGGTACAGATGAGTTAGTGCAGGTTCAGAGAAATGAGACATGGAAAGTCAAGACAGTAAGCCAAGTAAGGGCCAGATATATACCGAGAGACACAGACACATCAAGAAATTCAGAAAAAGAACCAGAGAAATGGACAGTTAACCAGGATGGAAGATGAAAGAGACACCCGGAGAGAACAGCTAACATCCTCTGGGGCCCTCTAGTGGCCAATCATACATACCTGAACAAAGCCCAATGAGCAGCATGAGCAGCCAGCCAGAGAAAGCATCACTGATACTCTCGAGCAATGCGGGGGTAGACAGCTTGCTCTTACTGGTGATCTGAAGACAAGAGAGAGATGGAATAAGGTGGAGGGAGACAGAGAAAAAGAAACAAGTTAAACATCTATCATGCAGAACCTAGTAAAGTAAATTAAACACGTGATTTGACCAGGCACTCTGTCAGTGTTCTTATTCAAATAGCTTTATGCTTGTCAGATGAACAAAACCACACTGCTCACAAAAAAAGATAAAGTTGTAGCTTTCACTCTTCTGCCAGTCTTACACTAATTTTCAGAAAAATGTCTATGTACCGAGTTAAGTCCCTGGTTGTTGATGGAAAAGAGTTTTTACTTTTACCTCTCGTAAAAGAGGGAACATGTAATAATCACAGTATAACACAAAGTCAAATGAACTTCAGGGATATCTTTTGGACATATGGATTTCTTGTCATTGTATTCATCCTTATTTGGTATAAACATTATACACTGTTTCAAAGAAAGTAAACACTAACTGCCCAAATAAATAGCTTTGCTATGTAAATGTTTGCTACTAAGTGGTAATTGCTCTCTGGTCTGAGCACAAACCAAGTGCCTAGATATGCCTGACCCCAAACGGCTAAAACAGGGATTACAATTTGTCTTAGCCAATAGAAAAGTCGTTCCCAAGACTTTTGCAGAATCTAAGATATACTGAAGAAATAGATGAATTGGCAAATTATTTCCCTTGTGTTAAAATAGGTGAAACAGCCCTACTAAATGACATCAGATCGGTTCATTTAGTAAAAGTCAATATCCGTTTCAATTTAGAACGACATAAGGTTTCGGCCTACACCTATGGAGTACCAGGCTCAGAACTAGATCTAGACGATCCTGACAATTCCAGCTGCCACCCTGCTGACCCCCTAATTGACTCACCCTGAACTGTCCCTGCCTTGCAAATCTGGTCATGCTTGCGACCTAAATTAGGCTTTACAGACTCTGTACACAGCCCATGTGAATTTATTAATTATTAATAGTATTCTTAAAACATTACTCAGCACAGAAGAGGTCTGGTCACACCTTTGAGCATGGTTCCTCTCTAGGTTTCTTACTACAATCCAGTGTTTTTCCAGGCCACCGTGCTTAAATCCTGCTGTTGTGTGCTCACTGGGGTTTTAGGCTGGGTGTTTTGTAAAAGCACTTTGTGACAACTGCTGATGTAAAAAGATTGATTGATTTAACCAAAATAGCAAGCAACGTAATAATTACAACAGGTAAGCTAATGTAACATAACAAGCAGTACACGCTACACAATTCAAGTCTAATTTTTGCTTTTTATTGAAGATCTGTATTTCTTTCATTTGTTCTGTGGTCAGTTTTACGAATTTAAAACAGTCTTTTGGGAGCCAAACAAGACAGTTCTTATAGGTGAATGGAGCCACAAGAGCTTGCTAACTGAAAATATTTGGAATGGCAATCAATAAAAACTGTCCCACAAGGGGTAATGTGCAATGTGAAGCTATTCAAGCGGAGTGGGTATAACCTAGGACATTTGGGTGGAGCCAAGAATGAGCGAAATCCTTTTAGCAGGTAGGTATCATGTTTCTGGAAACACCTACTCTGTAGTGTGTGCAATAATTAAATGTACACTCATAAACCAATTCTATTGGAACATATCATATTCTAAAATTTCAAAGAAAATTATACAGATGTTTTATTAATAAGAAAATAAAAATTTCCTCCGCTGCCTTTAAATGCTGAATTGAAAACCTGATGCTTCAGATTTCTCTCTGGTGAGCTATCTGTAGGCTCGAATGAACTGTGATCATACCTCCCTGTGGCGTTCCCGGTCCTTGCTCTTTTCTCTGACCCAGTCGATGGTGTTGAAGTCTTCGTACGTTCCAACTCCTGGTACTGGCTCGTCTAGTAGGTCCATCAACTTTGTGTTACCAGTCTTACCGTTGGTGTAGGCGTCATGACCTGGGTGAGGGTAGATATGTTATATTAAATGACACAAACAGCAAAGAAAAACTTCGCAACATACACATCCGTTGAGAATAGTTTTCCAGACACAAACACCTTGAGGAATAGTTCGAAAGGCAGGCTGCAGGTCACAGAAGGGACTGCAACGGAGTGTCGACATGCACAATGGTTGCATTGTTACAGTGGGGAATAATAATGAAAATGATGATAGGACATGTTTGACAGTTTTTTTTATGGAAGGGAAAGCATGGCTTCCTGTCTGTTTGTGTAGAACAATTACAGAGGCACAGTGGAAGCTGCATGCTAGCTGACCGAAGAGACGTGGCATCAAATGAGTGTAGTGTGGTGGTAAGCCCCCTAGACTCCGGACCACACACCCCTGCCAATATGAGTATGAATGTTGTCCCAGACATTCCGTACTGTCTTCTCCAAATACCCCACTCAACACTTCAACTGTTACAATCCATACAAACTAAATGCAAAAGATAGCTTCATATACAGTGGGGAGAACAAGTATTTGATACACTGCCGATTTTGCAGGTTTTCCTACGTACAAAGCATGTAGAGGTTTGTAATTTTTTTCATAGGTACACTTCAACTGTGAGAGACGGATCTAAAACAAAAATCCAGAAAATCACATTGTATGATTTTTAAGTAATGAATTTGCATTTTATTACAAAATGTGGAAAAAGTGAAGCGCTGTGAATACTTTCAGGATGCACCGTAAATCCTTAAAATGTGGTTGAAAAACCTACAGTGGGGAGAACAAGTATTTGATACCCTGCCGATTTTGCAGGTTTTCCTACTTACAAAACATGTAGAGATCTGTAATTTTTATTATAGGTACACTTCAACTGTGAGAGACGGAATCTAAAACAAAAATCCAGAAAATCACAAATCATACTGCTTTTCATCAAAAGCTTCTCATCCACTTTTGGTCTCAAGAATTCCCAATATATGTTGTTGGGAATCCAACAGCAACTCACAGGATATGGGAACAGTAAGAAATCCCCTCTCAGAGTAAACTATCTGTGGACGTTTTTGGGGATGCGGAGAGCTTGGGAACCAGTTTCTAAGAGGTTATGGGTTCTGTGTAATGGCTGTTGGGACACATTAACCATCTGAAACACATTTTTATAGCTTTTAATTGAAATTAATTAATTTATTTTCAGTTATTCGTTTATATTTATGTTACATTTTGGAGTAAACATTTATACAACGTAATATTATTACACCTCCTGGTCTCTAGTTTGTTGTATAACATTCTCACTGCTCCTCCGAACCTTGTGCGTTCCAATGTGCTGTTAGACTAAGACTAAGCATATACTACATAAGGCTGAAGTTATTTTGCTACCTTTTTGCCAGCTATTCAGTCTTTTTCAGCTAGCTAGCTAATTGGAAATATCTTTGTTTTTGTATTTGTGAGATTGCCAGCTATGTACAGGGAGACAATCTGTGTTCATTTACTGCCAGAACACAGCTGGACACCGGACACAGCTGCTGTGACAGCAACCCCACTTTACAATTTCCTCGGAATTGTACTTTTTCTAGTATATATTGTTTTCTAAACGCTTGTCCTCCTCCACTACCTCCGCGAATGCATTACACATTTGCTACTACAAAAGTGAAACTTTGTTACTGCGAAAGCGAAACACATTTGCAAACAAACAACATTTCTATAGTGTGATAGATGAACCGAACCGGTCAATTAGTTGTCTAGTTATCGATGGCATTTTCCATTTATAAATAAATCAAGAGTAATGCAAACTAATTAGCCAACTACACCACAAAATACCCAGACTGAGGAAACAATCATTCCATGTACCACAAGCTGGAGCGTATGGGCCAAGCATGGTAAGCTGGTAAGCTTGGCAATAAAGCGTCTTGCATGCGCTTAACCATGTTTTGGGCATTGTCTCGTAACATGATATGTAATTTTTTTTTCCGGAATATTTCACTTTTGCTACATGTTCTCGTACATCGCTGACAGAGCTAGAATGGAATGACAGCCGGAAAATTCTTGCGAAAGTAAAACAACTTTATGAAGATTGAAACAATCGTCAATAAACTGAGCTGTCAAACTTAGCATCGACATTGGGCATACATCGAAGCTCCAAATATCACTTGTAAAACTGATAAAGTAATATTGTATTTCAGTGGGCTGTCAATGTGTGAATAGACGGTTTGATATAGCTCATGTAGTGCAACATTAGCAAAATATCGACGACTCCATAAGATACATTAGCCAGTGGAATCCCAGGTCCTCGACCACACTAAAGGGCTGGTCATCAAGTCCAATAAATTCCATTTTTTTTGCGGACATGTTTAGAGCTATACTGACGCACCACGAAAATCAACTCTTGGCTCATGTATTTTATGTCAAAGATCGGTTTTCTGTATCGGCCATCAGAAAGGAAAATCTGACCACCACCGATGTTGTATTTTGAGTGGAAATCGTCCGATTCCGATCTTGTGCCGGTTTAAACTTCCCAGAAAGGGCAATTTGTTGTTTTCAGCAATTTACCATGGATGTTGACACACGGCTCTCTTGTCCCTTTGAAGCAAATATTGTAAACAATATGGAACATGGAATTACAGTATTCAACCCCCTTGGACCATCTCAAATTATTGTATTACAATCAAAATTAAAATGACTTATTGACCATTATTTTCCATAATGGCAAAGTGAACAAGAAAATCAATGAATGTTTGACAGTTAAATTAATTACAAATACAAAACAGAAAATAATTTATTGCATAAGAATTCACCAAATTTATAAAACATTTGGTCTGTCTCTCCCAGCTTTACAAATCTGGCCAGCAATTTTTGCCCATTCTTCATTTCAAAATTGCTCAAGATCCATCAAGTTGGATCCAAGCTTTGACTGAACCACTTCAGAACATGGACCTTTATGTTAGGCATTTCGTTTCTCTTTGGCTGTATGTTTCGGGTCATTGTCCGGCTGAGAAATTTATCTTTCCTCCCAAAAATAAAAACGCTGGAGGAGTCTCAACACAACTCTGTGAATGTTTATCCAAAGCCTGGATTTTTAGCCCCATTGAATATTTGTGGGGAGACCTGAAGATCACAGTTTACTTAGGCTCCACATCCAATCAGACTGAGCATGACAGGATCTTCAAGGAAGAATCTGACAAACTTCTCAAATCCAGGGGTGCAATGCAGGTACAGGCATACCCAAGAGAGCTCAAAGCTGGGATCGCTGCCATATGTACTTCTACTAAGTACTGAATCACTGAAGGGTCTGAACAACCCTGTTTCCAATATAGTTAGGACGCTGCGTAAAATGCTAATAAAAACAGAATGCAATGACATGCAAATAATGTATCCCTATATTCAATTGAAAATATTACAAAGACAATAAATGTTGAATCTGATCCCTTGTATTGTTTGTGTCTCTGTGTTCACAGACAATGTTTTTTGGAAGTGGTCCTGCACCCAAGCAGTGATTTTAGTTGTGTGATACTCCGCAAGGTGAAGTCTTTTTGCATTGTACAACTTTAACAGTCTTTTGTTTTGCCCAGCCCCTACTTTTTTGACACATGTCGCTGGCATAAAATTCAAAGTGGGAATATATTTTTCAAGAAACAATAAAAAGCTTGTTTCAAAATGTAATATGTTGCCTTTGTACTATATTATATTAAAAAAAGGATTTAAATAATATGCATCATTGCATTCTGCTTTTATTTACATTTTACGCAGCGCTCCAACTTTGTTCATTTTCAAAATATTTGTACTACTTTCTAAAAACGTTTTTCGCTTCGCCATTGTGGTATTTGTAAGTAGACTGATGGCAAAAGAAATCTAGATCTACAACTTTCAGAAGGCATTGTATGTTCGTGGACATTAATACAGACCTGAATAGTTCCATATTCTCGTAAAAAGTTACTAACTTTCCCCGGCTGATTTTGTATGTTTGCCCACTGACAAAGAAATGATCAGTCTATAATTTTAATGGTAGGTCTATTTGAACAGCACATAAATAAATACATTTAATCAGTCCCACTCATACGAAATGACCAGAGGTTACAGTCAGCAATGTCGCATGAGGTATAACTTAAGGAAGTAGGCCTTAATCTCAAACTCTTTTGGCCAAAGCTTTTTAAATAACATTTCATTAAACCCCCTGGTCTTCTCATACATTATCTGTCTGTCTTTCCAGCTCTTTCTTTAACATTCTCACCACCCCTCAGCCTGACCTTTGGCTACATCTAACACTGTGGAAATCAGCATTTAGTCTGGTGACAGTATAATCATTGACTGACAATTACTTTCTATGAGCAGAAACTAGGTAACATTCCGAAACAGCTTTTTAAACGATATTTAAAAGGACATAAGGTTTTATGCTGCTATAATATTGTGTCGGGGGAGTAGGGTTAGTTCTAACTCTAAGGATTGCACACTTCAACAACTTTCCTTGTCTCCTGTTGCATTTTAACTTAGAAGGACATGAGGTCCTGGCCTACACCTGTGGAGTGCCAGGCTCAGATGACCTTGTCCCGAGCCCTCCTGGTTGTGCTGCAGAACAAGCCGATACCTGACAATTCCAGCTGCCATCCTGCTCACCTAATCAACCCACCCTGGACTGTCCCTGTCCTGTAAATCTGGCCATGCTTGTGACCTAGATTAGGCTTTACAGATTCTGGACACAGCCCATGTAATAGTATTCTAAAACAACACCCAGCACAGCTAGAAGAGGTCTGATCACCCCTTGGAGCCTAATTCCTCTCTAGGTTTCTTCCTACAAAATCCACATAGGGAGTTTTTCCTAGCCACCGTGCTTCAATCCAGTTGTTGCGGGTTTTAGGCTAGGTGTTTTCTAAAAGCACTTTGTGACAACTGCTGATGTAAAAAGGGCATTTGATTGATTGATTGACTACATAACATCAAAATGCAAATTAATATACTTTTTTTTTTACCAAGATGTAATTTATGTAATTGATAGAAAAGTAATATCTTGTGCGAGAAATACAAAACATTTTGAATTTAAGAAAATGCAGTTGAAGGGAAAATGGTCACGGTCACGCCAAATGGTCACGCCAATGGAAAAAAAGGAATCCAGGTAAGTTCCTGCTTAGCATCAAGCCATCATCTGGCATCAAAATAAATGCTTAAGCATTGAGAAGTCTTATGAGCAATCGCTATCTTTCAGCGCAATAAAGACCCTAAACTCCCTAAAACTAAAACCTGTTTGGAGTGAGCACTAAAAAGTATTGGATTGGCCATTTCAGAGTTCAAAATCAATATTATTAAATCTATATAGGATCACCTGGACAGGGAAAATAAGAAAAAGCAGACAAAGTAAAAAGGGGCTTGGAAGAATTGATCAGTGAAATGCTTCTGTTTTGCATTGTAATGAAGGCCAGGGCCACACAAAATGAATTGTTGTAAATACACAAACCGTTTCTGTTACTTCTCGAGGTATTTAAGCAGTTAACGGCAATGTTAGTGATTCTTTTTTTATATTTTTTAAATATGTTATCATTGTGACATAGGTATCTGAAACCTTGTCTGTCCACGGAGCATACACATATGTTTGCATACACTGTTTCAAAGGCATAAACCTTTGAAACAGGAAGCTCAAATTCAAATAAAGAAATAGTATAGGGCTGATAGAATATACTGATGACATCAACTGTATCCAGGCAGTGTTACTATCAAAGATAGAGGAGGAAGCATAGCAGTCAGAGAAAGAAAAGGGAAATGCAAGAAAAGAGACAGCAGAAATATAGAGCAGAAAGACAAGATGACAGCCTCCTGGCATTGTATCTGTCAGTGATTATTATAGAGTAACCTCACGGTTGTACTAGATATTAGGTCAGGCTAACTCATCTCTCCAACCATGGTCCTGGAGAGTTATACCAGATTGTAGGTTTTTGCTCAAACCTAATGAAGTTAAGCTGATACTAATAATCAGTTTCGGGGAGGGTTAAGTCACTGACTAGTACACACATCTCAGATTTTGATCATCTGTTCAATCAGCCAGAAGTTTCAGCCTAGCTGAAACAACCTGCACACACCAGACCAGGTTGTGAATGAAGAACATGGCAAGTTCCAGAGTGTTATCACACAGAATGATTGAGAATGCATTATGCAATACATTATCGAAGTAAGCCTACACCAAGTTTTTTTAGCACTTAAAATCACTTCCACTAAATGAAAATAATCACTGAAACTCGTACAGCACTCTTCCATTGTATGCCACCTGGTCGTGTAGCCGCTTACCTGAACTGTATTCCGGGTCTAAAGGTGGCACGTCTTCGGTGATTGAGAAATCGAGCGTGGCTCCAGCAATAATATCAACCAGCTCATCATCACTAGCAGCGTTGTGAAGACTTTCATAATTGTCGTTGCAGTAGCCAGATGTGTCCATTCTAGCTCCTGTGGATATAGAAAGATACATGTTTTGTTAGCCTAACAACACAGTTGGGTCCAAATTTGCAGGCTAAATAGTACCTCTGACGTTATTCGATCGGTATTTTATATTATTCCAAAAATGAAACATTGCTTTCTAAATTAAAAAAAAGCAAGGCTACAATAACTATTACACAAGGCGGTTTGCTGTTTCCAGGTTATGGCGTGTCAAACTTTATGTGCCCGTTTCCTGTAAATCTCTTTGGAAAGTATATGGCAATTGCAACCCCCTCCCCATATCGCCAGAAAGAGTCTGGAACAAAACATGTTGCTTGATTTTAGGTTGTTGTTATCTTGAACCCAAATACTAGTGATATGGTTAATATACACAGCGATACAGACATGGAGAGAGCTACCTTAACAACAGACCACAAACGTAACCGATTTAGTCCAAACCGTTTATAGGCTGTTTTTAACTTTGCTTCCCTTTAAAAACTGCTGACATATCTTACACAATCAGTGAGTATGAGCAAGCAAGTTACTATGTAACTGCAGACACATGATCAACTAAAAGCCGATAGCCCTTGCTGCTGCTTTGTAACAAATCATTTGAAAAAGTTGGTCATTGTCATACATTAAAGTTTGCTTTAGCGGTTTGTTTATTGATAATAGTGTATGGTGTGATGCAATATATATATATATATATATGGTGTAGATGTGTCCATTTGTATATATTTCTGTACTACATATGTTCCTTGGTTGGACAAATTCTGTTACCTATGCAGTATTAAATGAATATAGAATTATGTACGGAAAGTTATAGAGGAAGACGTAGGCAACCTACCTCCGTAGCTAAGATGTGACCTAACGTACGTCTTCTGACACGGATTAATGATTTTTTTTGTTCTACAGCGAACAAATAAAATTTCCTGGTTTGATGAAGGTTTCTTAGATCCTACGTCATTGTTGGCACCGGAAAACGACAATTTCTTTTACAAGGTTCGGAGCATGTTCAGCGTCAATGTTAGTTTCCTTGGAAGCTTGAATACAATTACAAGTGTCTCCAATCTTTGTTGGCTGTCTGTTAAAACCTAGTTTGTTGATTCCGCGAGTACTAGTTACGTTTCAAAATGTGAAAAGTGTTTCATTCCGTTTTCTATCGTTTTGTTCTTAATGAACATGTCACTCATTTGAAAGACATTGCATTTTAGAACAGTGGATGTAATAGCTGCTGGAAATGGGTTTAGTGGAGCACATCGGGTTATCCGTGATCTTCTATTCAGGTCTGATCATTCACAAACAACTATGGTATAAACCTTGTTTAACATTACATTTTATTAAAATGAATATTGGCACGCCTATATTGTTTTTTAGGCAATATATTTAGTATTGAAATACCGAAATTCGGTATTTACGATATATCTCTTTTACCCATGGTCAAATAACGTGCAGGCTGCGGTCTTGGGTACTGTATAAAGATCTAGAACTACTCCCGGGCTGAACTAACTATAACTTTTTCAGAATTAAATTAGGTTTATACTCTCTTCCGATGCGAGATTTGAAACATTGGAGCCCTATTTACTTTTAATAAAGGGTTGCAAAGTGGGAGGAGGAACAAGTTGGCGATGCGAACATGGGAGGTAAAGCGAATAAATGTTTCATATACTTTGAGACGAGAAACCACAATGGAAGTCTATACCCATACATTGTCAGTGAGATTAGTTCAGCAACACCCTGAGGCATGACAATTTGTGAGGCATGACAAGTTGCACGTGATTGGTCGACTGGCAGATGACGAGGGTATTTACATATTTTTATTAATTAGAATTTAAGTTATGGGGCAGAGGGTGTCAGTGTCAGTGGGGGTCCTCTGGCCTTGTTGATGAGGCCAGCTGCCGATAGGAAGAAACTGTTCTCGTGGCGTGGACCACAGCCTCCTGCCAGATGGGAGTGGCTGAAACAGTTTGTGTCCAGGGTGGGAGGGTTCAGCCACAATCTTTCCAGTGCACCTCAGGGTCCTGGTGGTGTACAGGTCCTCGAGGGATGGCAGATTGCAGCCAATCAACCTCAGCAAATCAAATGATACGCTGCAGTCTGCTCTTGTCCTTGGCAGTAGCAGCAGGGTTCCAGATGGTGACGGAGCAGGTGAGGATGGGTTGTACATATGGTTGACCAGCATCTGAGAGCCAGACTTGCACATCTTCCACAAAATCACTGTACAGTGTCCTTTTCTTTTCCGACCATTGAATTTGTTTAACCATTTCATCCTCAGGCAAGGGTAAACTCAACAAGGAGTCTTGCTGAGCTCTGGCTTGATTACAACACCTAGCGCACAACGCTACCTTGGAGAAAGAGGTTTCACAACTCTACCTTAAAACACAATGATTAAACAAGTGCCAACAAAAACAAGCCCTCACAGCAATTCTCACCAATAGTCCAATTCTCACCAATAGTCCTGTGACTAATTATCGCGGCAAAATTCAAACATAGCCAAACAACACAACACTATCACAAAAATACAGTACCAAACATGACTATCAACTCCAATAAATTTGCCATTTTCCAATACAGCTTTACAGTCATTGTTCATCCATACTGAATCTCCTCAGTGAAATGTGTTGCGGTGTGCCTTGACTGTACTTGCGGTAATCTTACTGCCTCCTCATTGTGTCCGAAATGACCAAGATGATATCCCAATGAAATCAAACAAATTGACTCCTTAATTGTTGTCACTTTCCTCCAATTGTTCTGTAGAGCCAATGGGTTTACTTGTTGGAGATGGTTTTTTACTTGTGTAGCAGAGTTCCATTGACCTGTACCAAAGTTGTACGTCCATAAAATGCCACCGAAGCAGCTTTAACACTGGCTTTACGCAGACAAAAGAAAGTTCAGTCTTCACAAATGTTTTCTTCTTTGAGTAGAACTATTTATTGAAGTCAAGAGACAGGTCAAATATTGTTCCATGTAGCTTTACTTTTGTTCTAATTACTGTTCTCCTTTCTTCTCCTTTTCTTTTTCCTTTCTGTGTTCTACTCATCTGAAGTTCTGTTGTTTTAATGTTTTAATGTTCTGATGTTCTGTTTTGTTGATCTGTTCTGTTCTGGTGATCTGTTGATCTGGTAAAAAAACATGTGTTTCCCTAGCCAGCTGCTTGCCCTCACCTTAATTACAGGCTTACTTATATAACCTGTGGCTGCATAGTGCCCCTTGTGCCCAAAACAATAAACAACACAACTACAGATAACAAATGGATAAATGGCTTCTACAAATGTGTTAGAAATGTGTGTCTGTATGTGTTAAAATTTGTCTAGATGCATTCGTGTGGATGCGACTTTTATCCCACATGCCCTGTTTCATCATCTCAGAAAATTTGTTTTCGTTTTTCTCCAGTCGGATTTGGCATCCCAAATCGAGCCAAACCACCCCTATCCTGTCCCAGTCTCCAAACTGGCATGTGAGGCTACCAGCCAGGTACTGAGACACCATTTAGATCCATCTTTGTATTTAAACATTCCTCTGAATATGGGAGCTTCAAATAGATATGAAGACTCACTACCCACATCCTCACCAATGACACTATATTCTACAATGGTCCCGAGTACAAGTCTCTGTTTATGTCCTCAATCTGGGAAGGTATCTCAGGAGACAGTGAGACAATGGTGGGTGAGACCAGGAGCAGCGAGACCTCGTGGGTTGAGGCCACATGTCTCACCTGTGTCATCACTGAAATCTGAGGTCATCTCCCTCAGTACATTTGCCAGTGACCCTGAGGTAAGAGAGTTGTACCATCTGTCAGGATTCCACCCTGACCTGCACGCTACTGGTCCAACTGCACCCTCTGGTGGACTATGAGCGCAGTGCGCCTGTCAGTCAAACCACTCCCAGTCATTAAGCACCTGGCCTCTCCACACACCTGTCCCTCATGAACTCATTATCCACCCTACTTAGCTTCCTGCCTTTCGACTCCCTCTTGTCGATTCAAACCAA
>JACXGK010000135.1:15431-68519 GCA_016801125.1 Novumbra hubbsi | reverse complement strand
CCATCTTCCATGTCTTTGTACATTGTTTTGACAATTCTGCTGACAAATTGAGAGTTGTTAATAATGTTTTACAACATGTGTGATTTCATTATATTGTTAACAATTTAACCATAGTACATCAAACCTAAACAAAATCCCTAACCTTTAATGATATGCATAACTGTCTATAAACTGCAAGAAAATTATTCTCATTATTATCACAAGTTGAGTAAAGGGAGATTACCATGCAAACAAGAATTGCCTCATTTTAAATGTAATTCGTCAGTCTTTTTTGGAATACATCCTAGAAGGACCAGTAAACTCAAAAAACATTTTTTGACATGTTATGTGTTAGTAATGTGTTAGTGTGTGTCTACATGTGTCACTGTGTGTTTATTTGTGTGTGCCTAGATGTGTCTGTCTATGTTTATTAGTTTGTGTCTAGATGTGTCTGTGTATGTCTATATGTGTTTGGGTGGATGTGACCTTTATCCCACATGCCCTGTCTGAACATCTCATTAAGTTTGATTCTGTTTTCTCCAGATTGGTTTGGCAGCCCAATTTCAGGCAAACCACACCCTTTTTGAACCAGTCCGCAAACTGGCATGGGAGCCTACCAGCCTGGTACTGAGACACCATTTAGATCCATCTTTGTATTTAAACATTCCTCTGAATATGGGAGCTTCAAATAGATATGAAGACTCACTACCCACATGACACTAACGAATGACACTACATTCTACAGTGGTCCTGAGTACATGTCTCTGTTTATGTCCTCAATCTGGGAAGGTCCCTCAGGAGGCAGGTCCCTCAGGAGGCAGTGAGACAATGCGGGTTGAGACCATGGTGGGTGAGACCATTGGCAGCGAGGCCACAAAAAACAATGGCTGCAAATGAGAAGCAGGCATCAAAAAAGAACAAAACCAGTCTATGGAAGAAGTGAGGACACAAAGACAAACTTGGATTAAAACAAAGAGAACATACATGCTAAATATTAAAATTTTTCTGTTGGAAAACATATTTTGAAATAGATTTTTACATTTCTGTTAGTAGTGAGAGGGTGAAAAGTGGGGAAACATAGACATCCCATTGGCTTGTACAAATGACCAGCCAGGCTACCAGAGGGGATCTGGTACATATGATAGATAACAGCCAATGTTCCCATGTACCCGGCCTCTTCCGTTTTTCTGACAGATTCGGTCATTGGCTGCGCCATCTTACATGTACTGAAATGTATGACACCAATGGCATTTATGACATGTAATGGACGTCAGAGACACACATTTACATACAACATCAATACTCATACTCAATACGCATGCACACAAATCACACTTCTTACGCATACCACAATTCACATACAACAGAGCCCAGGCACATAAACACAGCCCAGGCCTTTTCCTCGACCCAACCCTGGAAGAGACAGGGTCTTATCCCTCGTCTTGGCCTGATACATGGTTCCTTGTCTTTACTCCAAGTTAGCTACTGTCACTTCCAGGCTGGGGGCCCCTGGCCATCTTTGTGTGCCCAGGGCAGGCCACATAGAGGTGCCTTTAAGCACCTCTACAGAACTGTTTAGTGCTCCCCAATTGGTGACAGCTGTTATCAGTTGTCTCTGATTGGGGAGCCTACTTAAGTTGACTGTGGGATACTGTTTGTGCTCTATGCCTCTGTTACGGCCAGTGAAGCCTTTATTATTTTGGTTCAGTTTTGACTTTTCTTTATACAAGTTTCTGTTGAAACCTTTTTAATAAATCATGGATTATGCAAAGACTCTGCACATGTGTCCCGTCTCCTGGCCACCACGTGACAGAATAACCCACCAACGGAGGACACAGTGGAGTCATGCCTGGAATACTCCAGGCACCCTTCCCCTCCAGTCTCCCTGGTAGGGAAGCAGGCTCGCCAGGCACCCCGGCCCGGCACCTGGTCGTTGGTCTGCCACCACCCCGGGACCTGGTCGTCGGTCGGCCACCGCCCCGGCACGCGGTCTGCCACCGTCCCAGCGCCCTCTCCGCGGTCTGCCGCCGCCCCGGCTCCTGCATTCTCCCACGTGAGAGCTACCAAACATCATGGGTGAACTGTTAAGGTACTTGGCTCCTTTCCATTAGCAGCCTTTCCAGTTGCTATATAGGGTCATCAGCCATCTTGTACTAGGGGCGGCAAATAGCTTAGTATCCAACCATTAAATGAAAGATCGAAAGAACAAATCCAAGCTGGCAACCTGAGTCTGTTTTGTCTTTCAGCAAAATCTACCACCAACCATTTAACCACACTTGACCTTGTAATTTACTTTGCATAAGAGAGCCTTCTAAATTACTAACTTGTTAAACTAACACAGCCATGTATCCAACCTTTTCTCAATCTGTATGTTTTCCCAGGAATCAGCTGGGACGCAGAGGAGATTGGTGAGGCCCAACTTAAGATGAGTGGATCAAAGCAGGTCTAGGACAAGGTATCTGAGGTGACCCTTCCCCTCGGTACTGACGGTGAAGGGAATGAACATTCTCACGTTTCCACCACCGCTGACCTTGGTCGTGCGTTTTCTCCTCTGCCTTGCAAACTCCTCAAACACCTCCTTGTTGCTGCCCCCAATGAGGTTCGTCTACAAACTGCCCCAAATCTCTCCACTCCCTATTCACTGACTCGTAAGCCACAGGGCAACCTCTAAAGACCAAAGTCATTGATAACTTGCTTCATATACCAGAGGGTCCATAAGCAGCCTCAAGCAACTTGCTTGTTGCTGCAGCAGAAGACTGGTCTGTCCTGCCACAACTTCACCAAGTGGTTCTGTGACGCCAGTCACCACATCACACGGGGCATGGCACACAGGAAGACTAGGGAGGATCGCCTGAAAGTAAATGCCCAGGTCATGGAGAAGCAGAAGGGACTGAGGATTCCCTGAATGTTGATTTTGGGTGGCGATATTCATAAGGCTAACAACAAGGCTGGTAGCAAGGAGGATGGAACTCGGGTGTGATTGACAAGTATCTGAAAGGACTGCCCATGGGGTACTCCTCAATAGTCTTTCCCTTTCCAGCAAAAGTGCTTATGTGGAAGGACATATCATCTGATTGTTTGAAAATTAAAATCCTAAACTTTAGAGCAATGGTTCCCAACCAGATGTACTATGAATCTTCTAGGTACATGGTCTATCAACAGTGGGGGGACTTGAGAACAGTGATGGTATACTGCTTTACTTACTGTATAGAGATTCTCTGGCCATTATACAATTCTGTTGGTATTTGGAAATTGTTTGGGAACCACAGATTGAGTGTTGGCAGAGATGTAAATGAAGCCATGAGTATTGAGACTCACCCCTGCTGTAATCTACTAGGCAGGTCGAAATGGTTCCGTAAAGGGATGTTGAGGTACATTAGCTATTGTACAGAAAGAGCTATCTTTCTGGTGTATGTTGGAAACTAGTTGTTTGGCAACTTTATCACATAGTCTTAAGCAACAGGCTAGTTTTATTTATAGCTTCATTTTGCTGGGAAAGTGATACACTGCATTTAACCATACAAGCCACTCTTCTAAAATTTAAAGCACATAAACAAAACCATGTAACCCAATAACTGTTGTACCATCTTTAAAATATACCATATGTTAGCTGTTGGAATTCACAGGATATGAAGGCACAGGTGGAATGCCTTTGCTTGCAGTAGGACACAGTTTGCTATAAAGAACATTTGGCCTACATTTTTATGCCAAACGGGTTTAACCCCACAACATGGGTGGGGTCTTGAGCATGAACTGCCTGGACAATCCATGACTCTCTCATTCCTCTTTGAAGTGTAATGTGTTTGGGGATTGGTGTAGACATTGGTTTACAGCAATCCATTATGAGAAGCAAACAAATTACACACTTGTTGAAGAGACATTCATCCTTTGTACAGGGAAAACATTGCCTTTTGTTGTGTTTGAGTGTGTGTGGAACAGAGCTTTTATGAATAAATAACAGTTGTTCCATTTGGGTGTTTTTTTTATTTGAGCTATTAACCTTGTGAGTGTTGACAGTCTGAATGTAACAACTAAACGCATTTATTGAACATTCAATAGTACCGCCTAAACTCCAGCACTCTGATATCTGTGGGAATGTTTGACCCTTTTCCTGGTTCTCTTTAGCATACTTAATATTCATGCATACATAATAATAACTTAACGTTGGTTTGTTTCTGACAATGCAAATGACATGCAAACCACACTGGACGAGTGGAGAGATGTCAAATAATGAATTGTCTACATGTGGCGCGTAGGAAAGACAGGACCAAATCGCAGGTGCGTTGTAGAATATTTATTAAACTAGTGAACACTCCAGAAGGAGGAGAAAAAAACGAAAAGGGGGCTCGGTAGCACACAGGCAAACAATAAAAAACCACAATGGCACAGAGCGCCATCTGCAGAAATATGAATGCAGCGTGCGAGAGCTCTCCACTCACATGTAGCAATAACGGACACAAGGCCAAGACACAGGGATTATGTGCCTGTTCAACAGGTTGCACCTGTAGGGAATTAGGGAAGGGCACGTTCACAGGACCTAGGAAACAGGACAACACCAACGGTGAGGACGACGTCGCTCGCCGGCTCACCACACGCAGAGGTGGGGGCGCGTCCCTAGATGGGGACGTGACACTATATAAACTAAAAAATCAATCACACTTTATTTATATAGCAGATTTCTAGCAAAATGCATTTTAAATTGTTTGACAGGTAAGTCATAAAAAAACAGTAAATAATTTGATAATTTGTATGAATTTAAGTAAATCTATTAAGGATCAGTCCATCATATCTCACAGAGCACTTTTTCCAAACCCATTGTCTCAAAGTGCTTGTATAGATGACCAGGGTGAAATCTCAAATAGCAAACAATAGGATGTTGAAGCACAGGGACACCATAAAAAAAACTTTGTTTATAAACCAAAGAAATTGGAAAAGTGTTTAATTATAAAACAATATATAAGAAGAAGCACTGAGTGAGACATTGCCATTTCTAAAATGTAATTGTACATTACACATATGACTGATACTATAGTTATGGTTCAATGGTTCTGCTAGATACTATCACCGTTAAAATGTTGTATTCCAGTTTGCTTAAATGATCCCTAATAGGTATTTGCGTCGTAGTGCCCTCTTGAGGCTGAAAGCTACCATAATACCATATACCTATTTTGCACCTGAATGAAGAGAGTCCTATTGATTTGAGTGTCAATCATTTTTCGCAGTCATGTTCATAATGTCCTTATTCCCACAGAACATTTACCTACTAGACCTGTAATCCTGTAATTCTACAGCCAATCAAGGAAGAGACGCTTTCGGAATTACTTTACCTTCTGTCAGTTTTCTGCTCGATTACCACTGTAATTTCCCACCCTCAGGCTAGCCCTCCAGTAGCTCTGTAAAGGCTCTGTCTGACAGCTCGTACTGTCTCAATCTATCAATCAAGTTTATTTATATAGCACAATTTATACATAAAAGCAATTCAATGCGCTTTACATGAAAAGAGAAATACAATTTTAACAGTTAAAATAAAAAAGAAAGAGAGATAAAAGGTTAAAGGAAAATTAAGAAGGATTTTAAAAAAGTAATGAAAATTAAAATGTCTGGTATAGGGATTCCATGTTGGTTTTAATGCATCTATTAAAGCTATAGGGCACATTGTGAGGTCAAGCCCTCAGTCATAGGAACGTGAAAACATGAGTGTTTTAACCCAGACTTGAAAATTTTTAGGTTTGGGGCATGTCTAAGATCTTCTGGTAGCTTGTTCCAGTTGTGTGCCGCATAACTACTAAATGCCGCTTTGCCATGTATAGTTTGGACTCTGGCCTCTAAAAGCATCACCTTAAAATCTATTCTATAACAGTCAATACAAAGATTTAAGAATCGGAGTAATGTGTTCTGTTCTCTTGGTCCCGGTTAGCATTCTGGCTGCAGCATTTTGAATGAGCTGCAGCTTGTTTGTAGTCTTTTTGGGAAGTCGACATTCTTACTGTCATTGACATACTGAGTGATAATGGCCATAGGAGATGAGTGGATGGCCTTCTTACTGTTAGAGCTCTCCTGCTCCTGGTGACATTCAGACCTGTGTTGTCTTGGCAACTCACATTGTCCATTGTCCTGGTGAACGGATGTGGGAAAACGTCTGATTTTATGTCTCCGTTTGCTAACACCTCCTACATTCGTTAGCGCTCTCCTCTCAGTCAGGCAGCTGGACAGCAAAATCTAGTTTAGAGAGATAAACCCATGTGTCAGGACGCACTCACTGAGAATGTGTGGGGCTCTCCACTATAATTACTCACTCCATTATAAGTACAGCGGAAGAGTCATAAAGGCTCTATGTATTGCTATGTATTTCCGATCCACACAATTGTGCAATTTCTTCTATGGTTGGAATGTGTTGTACCACCACCAAGGAATTTATTTTTATATGGAATCACCATGATGGGACATCTTATCGTTAGTATGAGTGTATTTGCGGTGGGGAGTTCATTGAGGAGTCCAGCTCAGAGGTCAGTTATTAAGGAGTCCAGCCCAGAGGTCAGTCATTGAGGAGTTCAGCCCAGAGGTCAGTCATTGAGGAGTCCAGCCCAGAGGTCAGTCATTATGGAGTCCATCACCCAATTATGCAGTCAGGACATTACCCAGTCAGTGTTGCAAAAGTCCAGGCAGAATAAAGCAGTTCTGAAATAGCCAAGATGGTAATCCTATTGAAATGCTGTGGGGTGTTTTGAAATGGGCTGTGCATGCAAGAAACCCCTCAAAAATGACATGACTAAAAAAAATCAGCAAGGAGTGGGAAAAACCTTCTCCCAGTCAATGTCAGATTCTGGTAGAGAGTAATAGGAAACGTCTTATTGAGGATATTTCATCTAAAGGGTAAGGAAGGGACAAGCGAAGACGAGGAAGGGACCCAAGTGCACAACAAAGGGGGAGCGTGTTGGATGGGTGGAAAGGTGAGCGTAGTATATGAATGCTGAGGGCTCTAATGGAACGAGCTGTTGACAAAGACTTGGATAAGGCGAGCGAAATAAAGAAACAAAAACACTAGTAAGTGTGGGAAAGACTGCGAAAAGCAGGAGCCAAATAACGTAGCTAACAACACAGTACTAGGTTTGAACAGGCAGTGAGTTGGAGAGACTGGGGTGCTTATGTAGGGTACTGATGGGAGTGATGGGGAACAGGTGTGCGTGGTTGGTGACTGAGGTGCTTAGTGACTGGTGCTTGTAGTTGCACGTCAGGGCCGCTAGAGGGTGCGCTAGGGCCGTAGATGGACAGGGTCAGGGCGGAACCCTGACACCAAAGGAGTATATACCATATATTAGGGCATAGGGTGTCCTAACTTGTTCCTCAGTAAGTGAGCCCCAAGGCATAGAGAAGGCCTGGGGCCCCAGCCAGGACATGACAATATACATATATATATATATATATTAGGGCCCGGGAGTTAACACATTAATCTTTGCAATTAATTGGAAGCGTTTAACACGTTAAAATAATTTAACACAATTAATGCAGCACATTTTTATGGCCTCGGTTTTAACCTCTTACCATTGTGACAGCTATTGTGAGTTAGCGATGGGACGTTCAGATCTACTGACTAGCATATTTTAATCTCGTTCAGCAAAATGAAATAATAGGTTTTCCAGTCCTTTCATTAATACTTCCGGGGTTCAGGGTTTAATAGCTAATTTGTCCACTATTTCAAACAGTTATCATATTCCAAATGTAGAACTCTTAAAGCATCTATAACACTCTAAATTACAGTAGGCTGGCTACAAACTAGGTTTGATTGGGTCTTCGGTTAAGTTTTTTGTCACCTTACAGTTGCATACTATTAAACTTTAAACTATTTGTAGTTTACCTTGATTTTATTTTTTGGATAAAAAAAAAAAATATATATATTTTTATTTTCTTACGCTCAATACATTGGAGCTAAATTCCGTAGAGGTGCAAATATGAAATGCAATAGTATAAAAATACTATTAGTAATACTAATAATATGAAAATAGTATGAACATTTTTTTGTTGTTTTATCTACGTGTGGTAAAATCACTATAATAAAGAAATAAACACAATGAAGTATCTTTTAAATAGAACATATTATGACATCTTATAAACTGTAAACAAAACTACAGAGTAGTCATTCCCATCAATTATATTACAATCCCAATGTCCCCCCTAAGGCCTGAACCCTCACAGACTTAATTGACATCACCTGGTAAGTGGCTGCAAGAGATCAATCAAGTATATACATAG
The DNA here is from genome assembly GCA_016801125.1 of Novumbra hubbsi. Taxonomy (NCBI): domain Eukaryota; kingdom Metazoa; phylum Chordata; class Actinopteri; order Esociformes; family Umbridae; genus Novumbra; species Novumbra hubbsi. The sequence goes on along the minus strand of JACXGK010000135.1, from coordinate 60,290 downwards.
GAATGGTACAGCACTATAGTAATGTTGTCGGATCAAATCTGATGAAAGCATATTTGGAATTTACATACTACACATAGTTCTGGCCAGGTCCTGCTCTAGGCATAGGCAACATAAATGGCTGCTTTGGGTCCCCATCTGCCAGGGGGCTCCAGATTGCTTGTGAGCCCTGAACTACTAGAGGGGAGGCCCCAAAATCAAATGTTTCTTAGCCTGGGGCCGGCACTGGTTCTGGCTATATGAACCATCTTTGAACTTTGTTTACACTTACATGTCTTTTTTACAACTTCTTTTATTTTTTTAAATATTTTTTCATACGATTGAATTTTTTATTTGCATACGTAAAATATTTGTTGTTAACCTTCCTTTTATTTTTTGCGTTAAAAAAATATTTCTGTTATGTTTTTATTTTCTTAAGTTCAATACATTTGATCTCAATTTGCTCAATTCCATAGAGCTACAGTATGCAACGTGACAATCAAATATTTGCCTTGCTCTAGCCAGCTTACTGGAATTTATAGATTAAATAGATGCTTTAAGAGTTCTGCTTTCGGAATATGATAACTGTTTGCAATAGTGGACGTATTCAGCATTAGCTATTAAACGTCGGACACCCAGCCACCGGAAGAATTAACTAAATGACTTGAAAAAATATAATTCGATTTTTCTGAGATTTGAGAGAGAAAAAAATCCTGGTCAGTAGATCCAAACTTTCCATCACTAACTCACAATAGCTGTCACAACAGTAAGTGGTTAAATCCGAGGCTATAGTGTTTGTGATTCAGGCAAAAAAGGTGCTGCGTTAATTGCGTTCAATTATTTAACGTGTTAAACATTAACGCAAATATTAAAGTCCCCAGCCCTAGTTAAGTTATGTAAGTATAAACACAAAGGTCACTGATGGTTCATATAGCCCGAACTGTGTGTAGTTTGTAAATTCCAAAAATGCTTTCAACAGATTTGATCCAAGAGTATTTTGCACTCAATCAGGTGCTGTCAATGAAGTCTGTGAGGGTTCAAGGCTTAGGGTTTAGGGGGGCCATAGGGAGTTGAGCCTTAAAGCTTTGTTGTTTACAATGTTGCTGCATATAATTAATAGATATATACCATATATATATGGTCAGCGTCAGCCTCTTATTGGATACCATTTAATCAATGAAGCAGCATAGTGAGAGTGATTGTGTGTATGTGTGTGTTATAGTTAGACAGCCAATAAAGTGTTGTATTTGATTTATTTGCATGTATTGTATTTGAATGAACTTTGACATATAAGGTATGTGGATGACAGTAGATTATATAAATTCACAAAGCTTCTCACACCTCACAGCATAACTGCTGCCTATTTACAAGGATGGATTCCAGTCATAACAAACTAATATAACTTCTATACATAAACATTTCATATAAACAAAATGAGTGAATATACAATGATAAAGACATGCTGTGGTAATGATAGGGCTTGGCTTGAAGTTAATCCTAGGTACAGATCTAGGATCAGCTTCTCCCAACCAATACTATAACCTCAAACATTTGTGATAAGATTACTTTGTGTCAGTGTCTATGCAGGCTGTGTATTGCCAATAAAATGTCAAGCCCCAGAGTGTAAGACACACTTACTAATTATAATGTTATCCAGGCTGTGCTTTCGCTAACTGCCAACGTGAATGGGTTACAATGATAGCACACATTGACCTAAGATGTTATTGTGTTATACGAGAGGCAGCTGTAGCTGTAACTTTTTATTTACTGTAGAGATTACTGTAATATGATTATATTCAATAACGGACATAGTAGAAGCATTATCCTTCTCCTTTTTGTTAAATGTTTCCTATACACTCCCCAATAGTTTAATGGAAATACTGGCACCCCAAATTCCCCCTGCAGTAATTTCACAACAGAGGAGAAGATATAAATAAATAAATAATTGTCCCACTCAATACTGTTGAGTATTGACAAACACACTCAATAAACAAAAACTTCTTTGGCCTCATATTGTAGTGTCGTGTAATTCTAAGAGCCTTCAACTCATCACAAGGGTAACGTTGACAGCCGGCAAGGGGCATTGCTAATTGATCGGCAATCAAAGTAATCTATCACAAAACCGACAAACAATCCTCCCTCTGGTAAATGAATTTGGAAAAAAGCAACCTAATTAAAGCGTGTTTTTTTCAAGAGGTAACATCTTAAGAGTGGGTGTATTTTGTAAACAGGCAAATACAAATGAGCAAACATCTAAAATTCTCTCTTTTAACGGCCCCATCTGTGAAGTACTGTTTAAGTGTTAGTGTCAGTGAGTAGCACCTGGGTAGTAGCACCCAAAATGTATCCCCATACCCCCCTATCCTCTTTTACCCCACCTAGCTGACTCCCTACAGTTCTAATCCTCCAGGGATTCCCATAGTTGGCCCTTTAGTAACTCTGAAAGCACTCCAAAAAGATGAATTGTTGAATTACGCTTAGTCAAGTAACCATGTTCCATGAACACCGAATTGACAAACAGTGCAGCCGCCTCGACAAACCCTTTCACAGATAAACGTTGAGGATTATTTGCATTTTATCTACGATCTGTTGTTGTGTAGACGGAGTACATGTCTGCCTTCTCTGAACATATTCGCAGATTTATAAAAAAGTAACACTAGCAAAATGCTCAGACAGAAACCACATTAACCCAACATATAACATAACTAAAAAAGTCCCTACTCCAGTTCCAAAGACAGTCCCGCCCATAAGAGTCTACCAGAGTAGGGTGGCATTTTCCCAAATGTGACCGAATCCCAAATACATATCCCACCATTGTCCGCCAATTTCTTCTGTCTGTCAGTTTCTATAACCCAATCCCTCACTCTGTGTTTAAGGTAGGTGGTATCAGTAGTGGCAGTATCCAATAGACATCCCTAACCCCATGCCTAGACCCAGTCCCAAACTCTCCCGCAGGGCTCTGAGCTGCTCTTCTCCCAGACGGATCTTGTCCTCTAGCTGTCTCTGTTCCACCAGCAGTGCTGCCTTCATCTTCACATAGTGACTGTAATCCCGGTGCTGCAAATCAACAAGGGGAAGATTACCTCTCTGGACACGGCAAGGACCAAAACACATGCATAGACACAAAGACACACACAGCTAGTTGTTGGCACAGTAGGAAAGTGCATGTTTGTGTACCTGTTCTGGGGAGAGGCATCGCCCCAGAACTCTGCCCACAGCCTGTTCTCGTCGGTCTACGTGTTCTTTGAGGTCCTGGGCCTCCGACAGCTGTAACAAAAGCTGACGCTTCTTCTCCAGGAGGGGGAGCTTCCGAGGCAAGGGAAGGCAGAGAGAGGAGAGTTTGTTATGATGTCGTTCATTGATGTCTGAGCGTCTGTTTGTGCGTCTTTCTTACCCTCTCGTGGTGCCCCATGTCTGCATCCAGGTTGTCCAGCGAGCTCTCAACCCTCAGTAGACGTCCAGAGAGAGACAGAAGCAGGCTCACCACCTTATCCAGATCGCCAATAAACATTTGGAACTTATCTACCTCGTTAGGCTTGCACGCCGCTAACACCAAGCTCTCCACCTATATGGGAGAAAATATGTTAAAATGTGTAAGCGTGTGTGTGTACTAGCCTATACTTTACAGTACACACCTCTTCTCCTAGCTGTTCGTTTGCACGAATATCATCCAGCAGGCCTCTTTGTGCTTCTCGCAGAACTCCCAACTTCTTTCGTAGACTCTCCATCAATTGTCTCTGTGGAGGGGGAGGTGGCACAGAGAGTTAGTCTGTTATAGTCAGCTTCATTGTCAACAGTCCAGATATGCACAAAGGCAACATGTTTTGGTGTGTATGCAGGATTGACCTGGCATGACACTGCATCGTATGCGCTTGTGTACCTTGTAAGACAGCTCGTCATCATCCACAGTATCTCTGGTATCGGAGCAGTAATCCTTCATCTGACTGAGCAGCTGAGCTTTGGCTGCAGATGTAGAATAGTATGACGAACAACTGGAGCTGGCACCAGAACGCCTTTCAAAGAGGAGGGGGGACATGGGCAAAAACGCTAAGTACCAGGTTTGGGATACATATAAAAAAACTCCTAACATATGGGCATGATGGCAATAAGTTGGTGCTAGATAAACGGACTCAACCAATGTCATGCATTTTCAGAAACTTGCAGTATTTAAATGTTGTTGAAATTCAGTTATGTTCATGGAATGTTTAAACCATCTAAATAAAAAATCATACATAACATATTACACACACTTACCTATCCAGGCTGTCTGTGTTGTGGTCCTGGTTGGGAATGCAGTAGGCCCCACTCCAGTTTTCCATGCCTGCCTCATCTTCACCGCTCTGGGGAAACAGCTCCTGCTCAATTCCCTCCCTGGTACTCATGCCCTGGTCCTCCATCTCTTCATCCAGAGACCCACTCTCTGCTGGCAACCTACCCGCTGGCGAGGGATCTTGGTCAGGGAGAGTATCAATGTCTGTTTCTAGCACCTGTAACAGAGTAATCATACCAGTAAGCTCACTCCCCAGCATGTCTCAATTTACACCGCTTAAAGTGCAAGCTAAGATGCAGTCTGGCTAGTGCATACGTATGTTTGCAAAGCCAAGGATCACTTGTTCCAGTATAGTTATATCGATTGGCAATCTATATAATCTCATATGGTTATGATTCACTTTGCTCCTAATGAACTATTAATGGGGATAATCAGCATCTAGGGACAACTTAACATGATTTTGCAAAACAATGAAGTCTCTTACACACCCTGACTGGCAAAGCAAAGCATTGAAGCTCAGTTTGAATTGGCTCTTCATACTCGAGGAGCCCCTCCTCCTGGAATTCATCAATGTCTGTTTCCATAGGGATGTCTACTTCCTGTTCCAAGCTCTGGGCAGGGCTCGGACTCAAAGCGGATTCCTGTTCCAATACTTCTGGTTCTGGAAGTGGATGATTTTAGATTCAATACCAACATTTTATTAAAACATACTTACAGTTTCTCATAAACAGGGACACGCATTTTAAAGGCCTATACATAACTTTTGAAATTCCCAGGTATTCCACATATTCACAGAATTTGACAATTTAACAAAATACACATGAAAAGAAAGCGACAGCTTTTTTACTTACTGTTATTGTTATAATTGTGGGCTTCATTCCGAAATCTTATATTGTATTGTAACTGTTGTTGCTGTTCATAGCTCATAGCAAAGTACGACTCTGGTGAGATGCAACCATTCTCTATGTTAGAGAGGCCTGTGACGCTATTCATTCTGGGAGATTGAGTTCTCTCCCGCTCGTCCCCAATGCCTTGCAGTCTCTGGGAGTTGGGTTTCAAAACAGCAGGACGATCTTGGTCATCCGTGTGGCATAGCCTTTGGATTTATAACAATTGATTTTAGGTTTTGTGGGTGTACACAGAAGAAGCAGTATGACCTGTGAGTACAATTAAATGTGTGTATGGTTGTTTAAGCGTGTGTGTTTTGTCTCTCACCAAGCACAGCTGTCTGACAACAGCAGAGGTGGCTGTGCGTCGTTGAAGTGAGAGGGCGGGTCTCTCGGTCTGTCGGAAAGAACCACCGGCCAGAAGGCCACGCGTTTGAACCTAGGACTGGGCGGAGCTTGAGAAAAGGGGAGTCCCTGGACTTGGCTCTGGCTGCAATGCTGGCATCCTTGTAGCTCCTCCCTCTGAGGTGGGAGACTGAAGGAGCGCTGACGGGTCCTTTCTGTCTTTTCGGGGTGACTTGAGTGGTAAGAAGCAGGACCCTCGGGTGGAATGAGAGGGAGAGGAGGGGGGGTGGGGTTTGCCAACAGATAGACAGGTGACGAAACAGAGGTAGAGAAGAGAGGAGAGGAGGCAAAGAGGGTGTGGTGGGAGGTTCTCCTGCGGTAAAACTGCTCCCATTTTGGGGGAGGTGGCCTTGGAGGGGGAGGAGCCTTCTTGATGTTTACTCTTCCTCTTTCACCTCTGAGCCTGCCTCTTTCCTCCAGCTCAGAAAGCGGTTCCGCCATTGCACCCAATGGTGAAGCCCGCCGGTAAGCCGATTCAAAGCGTAAATCATTTTCTGACATAGCCCTGCTTCTAAGTAGTGGTGATGATGATTTAACCACCATAGATGTTTGGTGATGGTCATCATCCCCTATACTACTAGCAGACAGCTGGCCACTCCAATCACCTCCACTCTGGATGACTTGCTGATGATATTGTGTTACTCGTATAGCCCCATCTGGTGGTTTGGTGGAAGAATTACATCTATACCATGTGTTGTCCCTGAGAGATGAAGTGGGAGAAGGGCGAAAGAGAGACAGAAGAATGAAAATATATTAATGTAGTTGTCAATTGCACACAAGTTCCATGCAAAGAGTGGAATTGTTTTTTCCCCTGAATTTAAGTCTTGTGTGGGGCTGCCAGATTGGATTCCTGTGGAGCAATTAAGGTTACCTGCCTTGCTCAAGGACTGAATGACCGATTTTTCATATTGTTGGCTCAGGGATTTGATGTAGCATTATTTCGGTTCCAGGCACCAACAAGCTTTCCACTAGGCTACTTGCCCCCACTGTTAGTGACTGAAATGTTTCCTGCTTTAGTAACAGATAAAACAATCTGTGTCCAGGCCAAATTGATCAGTAATTATTCCCCAGTAGGAAGGTACTTGTATTCTGTCATTATAACAAGTAATGAGTATAAGTGAATTGGTGATAGTGGGTCTTTGCTTGAATCAACTTGTATTTATAGGCAATGTAAGCGATAAAAGCAGTAGACAGTGATTGTGTGTGAAAGTGAGAGAGTGTGATTTATAATGAAAAATGGGAGAAAGATTAGAGAGTAGTGCCCTATTTTGGGAATATGTTAACATTTGGGACACTCATAGAAACAGGATATGGACAGGAAGTGACTTACCTCTCGGTCAGGCTGAACTTCCTGTTGATCTGTGTCTGTCCACGCGGTAGTGGTCGGGACACCGCAGGATACGCCTGTGGAACACATCGGCAAAGTTATTTAACTGCACACAAACATACATGAAAAAAGAACTAGAGACATTGGAATGTTGCTTGCTCGCTAATGAATTGTTTGTAAAGAACAGGCATGTTGACACTAACGCTCATCACTTACTTTAAAAAGCTTCTAGAACAAAAAGGAGGAACTGTTAGAACAATGAAACCATTTGACTCACTAATATAATACCATTTCCTAAACATCTGTTAGCAAGAAACTTGAGGACAGACAGCTAACAGAGATGAATAATAAAGAACATTTACAGGAGATTCAAATCCTATATCAAAGACCAGAGGCAAATGATAATAAACCTGTGTGTTAAGGTCTTTAAAACCTTTTGTATAAGCCAAATCATTCACATCTGATCCAATTAAGTACTCAGTATATTTCAGTCATGTGAACAAATTAGGACATTAAACATTTAGTTCTTTTTTAGGAAATTTGGACAATCTTCTTTCAAACAATATATATATATATATATATATATATATATTTGGCTCAAAAAGAAAGAGAGTTTTGTAATGGCCAAGTCATAGCACAGATCTTAATCCTATTGAGATGCTGTGGGGTGATTTGAAATGGGCTTTGCATGCACGAAACCCATCAAACATTACACAGCTGAAAAACTTCTGCATGAAGGAGTGGGAAAAACATTCTCCCAGTCTATGTCTGAGACTGGTAGATAGTTATAGGAAAGGTCTTAGGTTATTTCAGACAAAGGAGGCAATACCAGTTATCAGGGCATAGAGTCTCCTAACTTTGGCATCTTTGTAAATCTTTTGTTAAATAAATGATATCATGGTTAAAATGTAATGGTTTTTAGTTCAATGACATGACCTTCATCTATTGATATTGTTTGAAAAAAATAATTTCAAATATTTCATGAGGTGTCTTAATGTTTTTACCTGAGGAAAAAAACAAGGCATGGAACCAACCATGGAAATTAAACTAAACACATGTGAAGATGGAATGTTTTATAAGTGTCTTTTCTGAACAGTAACTCGTACCTCTGTTTGTGTGTAGTTCTGTGGTTGGTGCCCCTGGTGGTCCTGATCAAAATGGGTGTTGACCGGGTGGAAGGCTGAACGAGGGGCCTCGATCTGGGCTTGGGGATGGAAGTAGGACTGGGTCTGATAAAAGGCATGGTCCTGGGGCTGGTTGTGATTGACATACAGATCCTGAGCTGAACGCAGCACCTTCTCCTCATGCTCTCTTTGTTTCTCTTTCTTCCTCTCCTGTTCTTTCTCCAGCTCAATCTCCCTCTCTCTTTCTCTCTCTCTCTCCATTTTGAGTTCTCTCAGCCTAGCCCTCTCCTCTCGTCGTCTCTCCTCCTCCTTCTCCATCTCTCTCAGCCTAGCTCTCTCCTCTTGTTGTTTCTCCTCTGCCTTCTCCATCTCTCTCAGCCTAGCTCTCTCCTCTTGTTGTTTCTCCTCTGCCTTCTCCATCTCTCTCAGCCTAGAACTCTCTTCTCGCTGCCTCTCCTCCTCCATCTCTCTCAGCCTAGAACTCTCTTCTCGCTGCCTCTCCTCCTCCATCTCTCTCAGCCTAGAACTCTCTTCTCGCTGCCTCTCCTCCTCCATCTCTCTCAGCCTTGTCCTTTTCTCTTGTTCCCTCACTTCCCTCTCCCTGGTCCTCTGAACCCTTTCCTGCTCCCTTAGTCTAGCCGTCTCCTCTCTTTGAAGTGCCCACGCCCTCTCCTCCCTTTCCTTCGCTCTCTCCTCCCTTTCCCTCAATCTGTCCTCCCTGTCCCTCTCTCTGTCCCTCTCTCTGTCCCTCTCTCTCTCCCTCTCTCTCTCCCTCTCTCTCTCCATTTCCCTCTCTCTCTCCATTTCCCTCTCTTCTCTCTCCCGCTCCTCCCTGTTGCCTCTAGCTGATTGTCTATGGGCCTCTGTGGTATTCATGGACAGTGGAGTTTCTTGCTGGATTCCCCCCTGGTAGGAATACCTCCTTTGAGCTTGGACGGACGGATAAGGCTGCCTCCCGTGTCTATCCGGTCTCTGCCTATGACTCGTAAAACCTGGCAGGTTTGATACTGACACACTCCGACTAGTCTCCTCAAAGAACTTGCAGCGGTCTGCAAAAGGTAGAATATCATTCTCCTCAGTACAGGACGAACGGTTGGTGGAAGAAGAACAAGAAGAGACAGAGGAGGTGGAAGCTGCCCTGCCTCGTCCTGACACCCACAAGTTCCCTGCAACCTTCTCCATTTGTTGGTCTGTATCAATTTCCGGTTGTAGCTTGTGTTCGGGTGTCCATCTCCATCGCCGGGCCTTTCCAGCTGGAGCTGGCTCTTCTACAACCTGGACACCCAATGACATGATTGGGTCGGACCTCTGTGTTGTCCTTGGTGGGTCTGTAGCTTGGTATTCATTTTCTGGGTGTCCAGGGTCTTGTGAAGGCTGGTGAACCTGGGGCGTCAAAGTGGAGGGTAGCCTTTTCTGGCTTCCAAGGGCTGGAGTTGAGAGGCTAGTGTCAACTGAAGCAAACCTGCCTTGAGAACTCCACTCCTGGAAAGACAAATCAGGTTTGTCCGCATCTTCCCCCTGGGAGTTCTGAGGCTCAGTACCCTCTTCTTCCTCAACGGTCTCACCGCCATAGAGCAGGCCGCCTGGGCCTTTGCTCTTTGACAGCTGGGCTTTCTTGCGCTGGATCTCATTGCGAAGGTTTGTGGCAAAGCGTTCACTACGGCGCCTTGAGTGCGATGAACGGCGACTCTTTGATTTCTTAATTAGCACTTCTTCATTATCATCCCTTCTTCCTTCTCCCCCTCCTCTTTGATTTTCCAAATTCAAGCTGTCCACACTGGCTGCAGCACTTAAAGGCGCAAAGTCCTTCTCACAAACCAGCTCAGAAATCCCCTCTTGCAGAATAGAACCACTGGAGGGCACACCTGACCCTGAAATACTCAATGACCTACCCCAAGGATGTTGGACCTGAATGGGAGAGACGACAGCACCAGCAGCAGCCACCAGTTTCATTCTCTCGCCTACTTCTCCAACCCCATCAATGTCTGCTGATCCTGGAATAGAGCATCTGCTCCCTCCCCACATCTCCTGGTTCTGTTGTTCCCCTCCAAGGTCCTCCTTGGTGAGATGGAGGGGGGGCTGGTACCAAAGGGAGCTGGAAGGGAGGACGGAAATAAGGTCTGAATGTTCTGAGAGGTCACTGGAAAACTCTAGCAGACGTAGCTGAGACAACAGTTTCTCAGGGGCACTGTGTCTGTGTAGAACCGATGAGGAGTGTTTGTTCTGGCGGAGGAGGTGGTTGGGATCCCCTGGTGGGTCAGAATCTATGACAGTCTGTAAAGGTAGTGGGCTGGGAATGGGAGAAGGGCAGTTTCTCTCTGGGAAAGAGAGGCTGAGGGGGTCTTGGTGGCTGTCCTGGATCTCAGGTTTTCTGTGTGCACGGGATCCTTTTTTCTTGGAGATGAGGCTGTAGTACTGCTCCAAGGAATCTCCTTTGAAATTCTCAACCCTATTTCCATTTCTTTTTCCCAGGTCCCCTTCTGTCTTTGGGGTCTCGCAAGGAGTGTGATACACGTTGGGGCATTGAATGCGAGGAATGTTCTGAGGACTGTCGTCATCTGTCTTGTCAGGATGGCAATCAGAGAAGCTGGGAATTTCAACGGGGGCGGAGATGCATCGCTGATCTTTGACACCTGTGATTCCTGAGCAACCCTTGGTGGCCCTAAAACTGTCTTTTCTGGTCGGGGGTTCAGGGGGACTTGAAACTACCCTTTCTTCTCCACCCCTAGCCTCTCTGACCTCTTTCATCTCCTCCTCATAAGAGCATGAAGAAGGCCCCTCCTTCACTTCTGACTGCCTCAACCTTGGCCTGATCAGCGACGTAGACTTTAAGGGAAGGCCTGAAGTCCCTGTGTCATCTTTGGCCTCGTCCTTCGTCTCCGTCCGAGATAGGGCGTCACCGTACGCACCACCCCGGCAAGTAGGGTCCCCTGGTCCTAGGCTGTGGAGAATATTTTCCATAGAACAGGCCTCACCAGGCCTTAGTGAGACAGTATAGTCTGATGTATTAGAACTTGCTGAGAAAGAGCTATAGGCAGAATCTCTTTTACTGTTGAATATTGCAGGGTCCACGGGCGAATTGTGTGATTCGTAGTCTCTCTTATTGTTGAAGATGGCCGGGTCCACTGGGGAGTTATGGGAATCGTAGTACAGTTGGCTAATAGGAGGATCTAAGCTCTCCATGCTACCTAAAACACAAAGTGCAGAAAGAAATACATTGTCAACAGTTTTGCGTTATTTCCAATGACTTCAAATGCATTGTTTACACATGCCAGTGAATCTTTTTGAGTACAAATATATCAAATCAAACCTAGGGAACTGCTTTGGTCTGTAGAGTAGTGTCTAGATAGCTGATTCCACTGGATAGACAGATCACTGAAAAATAAAATGTGAGAAGAGGATTGGGAGAGGAACAGAGACAAAAAAATATTTGTTCCTTCTACCAAAACACATATCAATGTACAATCTTTTAAATAAAATATACAAGTATTAGAAGCATTGAACATACTTCACTTCTGTACATTTTAGATGTTTCCAAAACTACTAATGTGAGGGTAGAAAAAACTAGTGTAACTGGCTTTGAGGTCCAGAGTTTAGTTTGAGGGCTTGAGGCTATGTGCTGGCCACACTAGCGTATTAAACAGTATTAGGACTATATACTTGGTAGTGAGCTGAAATAGACACTGGCATGTGGCCTAATCTGACAGTATTAAAAAATCCTATATGGCATAAACAAATAAAAAGGGAGGATTTCACAACGGTATAGCAGTCAGGAATGTCTGCCGTGTTGTGGGAATAGAGAGTGACAGGAAATGAGGATGTAACAAAAGGAAATGACATCCCGCTTTTCCATCAGCAGATGAGGAATCGATTTCCTGTTTTTATTGGCTAGAGTCAATACTGTGTATTCTTGCGTGCACACATATACAGACTGTAAAAGTACACACACGCCATCTTGCAGTTAGTTATGGTTATTTGTATTTGATATTAACTGTATTTAATATTAACTTGGACCAGACAGGGAACTGTATGACACTGTTGGAAACCCCTCAGTGTAAATAGTTGTGTTGACTTTAATCAACTATAATCCACTTTTATATAATATACAATTTCCAAATCAACAAATGTATTCTGCATTTTCATATGTAGAAGTGAAGCAACTGTTTATTTGCAATCATTTGAAGTTGTAATCCTTTGTCTCAGATTCTGTGCCAATCAAAAATTACACCCACTCCCTTCAAGGGATATTTACTGTAGAACCTCTTTTGAACAAGAAGATTTTATATGCTACTGTACCCACCCCAAATTAAATTGTTTTGGCTAGGACGTCATTCTAGCAACTTTGATTTGCCCGGTTTGACCGATTTCACAAACTAGGTGTTCTGATGTAATTGGGTAATTATTTCCAATAATGCATCTGCGGCTGATCTGTTTCCATCGTGGGTCCTGTCACTGGATGACAGGCCAGTGAGGAATGTCTGAATCGATGCCGGTCTCAAAATATCCCTGCTGTCCCCTGTGGTGGTATTGACTTTACAAAAAGGCTGTCTGACTTCCTGATGATTGTGAGTCTTTGGAAACACGACACAGCATGAAATTCCCCTAGTGTGCTGTGTGTGCGCACGTGCACATCACAGGGGCTGTGTTCCTCGTCTCTCCTCTCTCCTCTCTCTCCCCCCTCACTCGCTCCCTCCCTTGTTTCACATTATCAGCCCTGATTCAAATAAAACATTTTATCCACCAGTTTTAAAGCGTTAAACTAAGTATTGTTTTTACTGTAAACCATTTTGAATGTGATTAAAATATTTAACAAGTCCTGCAACCAGTAAAGTGCAATGACTCGTACATTATTTTTTTACCCTCAACACCAACAAACAGCAATTTTAATTTCAACCACATTGTCGGGCCAGAAAGAGGATTTATCAATAGATAAATATGACACCCACTAGGGGATGCATGTGATCAAGGAACAAATGGTCGCTGGATCAATTCCCAGAGCTAACAACAAAAATCTGTGGTCTCAACCCTTAACAAGGCAGTTAACTAGTGCCATGTCATAGCTGAAAGTTAGGATGTTTTCTCAGTCAAATCACATAAAAAATAAAAATAATAATGAACCAAAAAATACTGAACCAATATTATTCTACTGCAGATACAGTACAGCCATGGCCAAAAATGTTGAGAATGACACAAATATAAATTTTCACAAAGTCTGCTGCCTGTTTTTATGATGGTAATTTGCATCCCTCACAAAATGACCAGCTGACATCATGTCAGGCATCCTCTTGTTAACACAGGTGAGACAGTTGACAACGACAAGGCTTGAGATCACTCTAACATGCTACTGAGTTAGAATACCAGACTGGAAGCTTTAAAAATAGGGTGGGGCTTGAAATCATTGGTCTTCCTCTGTTAACCATGGTTACCTTCAAGAAAACACGTGTAGTCATCATTGCTTTACACTTAAATGGCTTCACAGGTCAGGATACTTCTGCTAGTAACATTGCACCTAAATCAAAAAAATGTCAGATCATCAACAACTTTATGGACAGAGGTTCAATTGTTGTGAAGAAGGCTTCAGGCAGCCCAAGAAAGTCCAGCAAGCAATAGGACCGTCTTCTAAAGTTGATTCTGTTGTGGGACTGGGGCACCAACAGTGCGGAGCATGAATCTGTACGCACAGTGAGGCAAAGACTTTTGGAGGATGGCCTGGTGTCAAGAAGAGCAGCAAAGAAGCCACTTCTCTCCAGGAAAAAGATCAAGGTCAGACTGATATTCTGCAAATGGTACAGGGATTGGACTGCTAAGGACTGGGGTGAAGTCATTTTCTCTGATGAATCCCCTTTCTGATTGTTTGGGGCGTCCGTAAAAACGCTTGTCCGGAGAAGAAAAGGTGAGCGCCACCATCAGTCCTGTGTCATGCCAACAGTAAAGCATCCTGAGACCATTCATTTGTGGGTTTCATGTGTGGGCTCACTAACAATTCTGCTTAAGAACACAGCAATGAATAAAGAATGGTACAAAAACATCCTCAGAAAGAAACTTCTCTAAACCATCCAAGAACAGTTTGGTGATGAACAATGTCTTTTCCAGCATGTTGCAGCACATTGCCATAAGGCAAAAGTGATAACTAGGTGGCTCGGGGAACAAAACATTGAAAGGTTTGGTACATGGCCAGGAAACTCCCCAGACCTTTATCCCATTGGGAACTTGTGGTCAATACTCATGAGGACCCCCAAATTCTCGCAAACTCCAAGCATTGATTATGCAAAAATGGGCTGCCATCAGTCAGGATGTGGCCCAGAAATTAATTGACAGCATGCCAGGGCGAATTGCAGAGGTCTTGAAAAAGAAGAAGGGTCAACACTGCAAATATTTACTCTTTCCATGTACTTAATGTCATTGTCAATAATAGTTCATGACACTTATAGAATGCTTGTTTGTGAGCAACTTTGTGAACTCAAATGGTCTCCTAGACAAATTTCAGTCAGGCTTCCAACCTCACCACAGTACTGAAACGGCTCTGATTAAAGTTCTGAATGATATACAGCTGAATACTGATTCAGATAAAATAACAGCCCTTGTTCTATTAGATCTCAGTGCTGCATTTGATACTGTAGACCACAGAACTCTTGTCGACAGGCTGGAAAATTGGGTAGGACTGTCCGGGACAGTCCTTAACAGTAGAAGCACCGAGCCATTTTTACCCCCCTAAAGCGCCGCTTGGGCAAAATTTGCCCATGGGTCTACAGACAGGGACGTATTTACTGACACGTAATGGTCGCAAGATGGCGCTTCTTGTATGGATCCAAAGTCAAGGCCGAAACTTTTGGGTGTCTGTTTTGATTCAGTGTTGCTCCGTTTTCGAGGTAAGGGTGTAACGATTGCAGTAACTACAATGTGTAAAGATGCCGATCTGGCTTGTTTTTATACGAATATTGCAGTTTATATTGGTGGAATAATACAAATAGCAAGGAAGAAAATATAAAGTCAAAATGAATTGCTGCTTGCAGCTATATGTGTTATTATTACATTTTACACTAAAAAGAGACAGAAAATAACGCATTATAAAATCTATATAATGCGTTTTACATAATAGCTTAACCTTCTTTTTCAATCATCTCCCTACTACACAATAGGCAGGACAAGGAGGAGCTATTAAAATTACAATGTTTGAAACATTCATGTAAAATCACCTGATATGAAAATTAGCAATCAAATGGGTGTGTGTAATTGAATGTGCTAGTAAGGAATGCACCCATATTCCACCTAAAGGCCGCATCGCGAATCAATAGATTTGGTCTCAAGTCAAATCGCTAACATGTCTGGCAAGTTTGGTTCCCTTTACATCTCCTTTTCGCAAATGCATAACAATATTGTCCGCAAACCGCTGACCAGCCGGCCTACTTTAATCTTTCCATAAATAGGGTTGTGCGTTCAACATGTATTTTTTTGGCGGCTTCCCAGAATTTAATGCCAAATGTGTCCGGTTTATTGGACATGTGTTGTGTAAAGCTACTCCGCGAGGGAACAGTTGTGCATCTAATACAGTTATGTTCTCACTGCACTGTTTTTCACAAACTTATGGAATACCTCCGATATCATCGCAAATGTATCAATCACAATGCGGGCAGTGCTTGTGGTTTTGTCATCAAAGCGCAGATAAAGCACACACACCCATTCAATTGCTCTTTTTCATATCATGTGATTTTACACGAATATTTCAAACATTGTAATTTTAATAGCCCTTCCTTTTCCTGCCTAGGGTGTAGTAGGGAGGTGATTGAAAATGAAGGTTAAACTATTATGTAAAACGCATTATATAGATTTCATAATGCGTTATTTTCTCTGCCACATTTTAGTGTACAATATTATAATAACACATATAGCTGGAAGCAGCAATTTGGGTTTACTCCAAAAAATTTGGACAATTGGAAAATTGCGGAAGGAGAAAAGGACATTTTAAGTAGTTGCAGACAGGAGGAATCGAACCATGAACCCTGGGCTTACTATCAGCACACCCAAACCACTGCACCACCGGAAAGTGATTGACACCACCATTTTGGAATGTTTGGTATTTACCTAATTCAAAATATACGAGAAAGAGGTTTAGAATTATGTTCTTACTTTGTTCTTTTAAATTTCACTTGTTTTATATAGTGATATTTGGGTTTTGTGAGCAGGTCGATTTATTGTGAAATTTAGAACGTAACACGGACATTGGCCATATATAGACAGTAAGGTGAATATCAACCAAGCAGGCCTCTACGATCTATGAATTCAGGCCAGCTGGTAGAGCCCAGAGTCAAAACAAAACAAGGAAAAACGGCATTTAGTAGCTACGCAGCACACAACTGGAACAAGCTACCAGAAGATCTTAAACATGCCCCAAACCGATCCATTTTCATGTCTGGTTTAAAAACACTCCTGTTTTCACGTGCCTATGACTGAGGGTTTGACCTCAGTGACCTCAATTGACCTCGCTCAAATAGATACTTTAAGAGCCACATGGAATCCCTATACCAGACTATTAAATTTTCATAACTGTTAATTTTCCTTTAACCTTTTATCTCTACTTCTTTTTTATCTGTACATGTTAAATTGATCCATCTGTTTTAATCAAACTGTTAAAATTGTATTTCTCTTTTAATGCGCATTGAATTGCTTTGATGTATGAACTGCGCTATAAAAACTTGATTGATTGATTGAAATTATACTTCAGTATTCCATAGTAAAATCTGCCAAAAAGATCTAAAAACACTGCAGCAGCAAACTTTGTGTAAACCAATACTTGTATCATTGTCAAAACATTTGGCCACGGCTGTATAATGATGGCATTGAGATATGACGTAAACCCTGTAGTGCATTTCCACAGATTATTCCCTTATTGGGGGATTACGGTCACAAAGCATTACTCCTCACTATTTAAGGATACATTTCTTGGACTAATGGATAAACATTTAACCAAATGTACATTCCTATTCCACATTCATACCAACATCCTATTATATAAAATGAGAATGAATTCATTTGATATTACACTGTAAAACACAATATGTGAACACATTTGTAATCCCTAATAGAGGGTCTGTGGCCACTCCTATTTTATCTGCCGTGTCCTCTATGCCATTTTAAGTTAGAGTCCCGCGGCAAGACCAGGGTTTTAATAGTGCTTGTGGATTAGCCTAGGGGTCCTGCATAGTGAAGCACCATTAGCCAGCACCATCTGAATTTGGGGAGTTCGTAATCAAAAGCAGGGCCTTAATCAAGAGTTGGAAAATCACTAAAATTGAGGAGTACATTGCAATTCAAGCCTTAATCCCAATCTTAATTGTACATAGCACAATCAATCAACTCGAGACCTTGTTTTATACAATTTAGGATAATACAGTAATCCACAGAAAGCCTCTAAGCAGCCGCAAGCGCATACATTTGCGTGTGAGAGACAGTCAAGGACAAAATAACTCTTCTCTGCTCAATATTACATTCCTAAAACAGGCACACACACACACATGCACACGCAAAAAGTATCTTGATAGTAGGCACTAATATTATCATTGGGATTCAGATAGAAAGAGACAAACTGCTCTCAATTCACCACTTTATAAATACCTGTTACCAGCTGTCAACTATAGAATATATGTGTGTGCACACTGGTGTGTGATCTTACAGCTTGCTCTTTGTGGTTTCAGTCTGGGTATCTGCATAAGAACTCTGTGATAACAACTGATTGAAAAAAGATCTTTATCAAATAAATGCAACTGTAGCTGTGTGTGTGTGGGGTTTTTTGTATGTGTTACCTGCTGTCGGCTGTAGAGTGCCAAGGTAGTATGTGGGGCCCAGGGTGGAGCTGCATGGCAGAGGGGGGCACAGGGGACTGGGGAGGCAGGGACTCACAGAGGGGGAGAGGGAGGGCGGGGGTCGAAATTGGGGAGGACTCCAATGTTGATGGCTTTGCCAGGTGCCAGGAGTGAGGCCTAATGACAGGGACGCTGCGTCTGGTGAGAGATAAATGCAGTTAGAACCAATCAAATCATCCATAAAAAACGATTTAAACAGAGTGCACAGAAGCAGAATACCGTACTCCAGCATTTTGGACTTAGAATGACCAAGAGGCTACAATGTAGATGGGTTACCTTCAAATTGACATTCATTTTTACATAATTACATTCTGAAATACGAGTGGTGTAGTCAGAAAACCATAGAGTTTATGAATTCACAAATGTCCCAGAACACATTCTGACGAGTGAGTGGAAGATAAGTAGAAATGCAAAAATGGACTGACGGAACAAACAGCAGAAATAAAGAATAAAACAATTACATATAGCAGTTCATTTTCCTTGAGGATTGCTATTAATGATATCATTATAAGTAGTTTGTATACACAATCATGTGATGACAGTGCATTACCCTCGAGCAGCAGAATAGGATGCAAAGACTCGTAATGTTCTCCAATAAAAGGTAAAACCACTTTTGTTTAAAAACACTTGGTTCTGATTACAGGCACAAAAAGGCACATAATGTACATGACGTAATATAATATCTTTTGAGAGCTTCTTTGGTTCAACAGCACCACTTTTACAACTAGTGGCCAGAAATCACAGACTGAATACTAAAGAGTTGATTTTGATCAAATGTTTTACTATTTCTCTGACAAATGTATTCTGATTTATATGCATCAGTATGGCCAGATTGATCAGCATAGATTTCACTCCAAATCCAAATGCAAAGCCTAGATTTAAAACTAGACATTGATAACCCTTGAGAACATCTAATCATCACAATATGTCCAGCAAATCTAAACATTATATATGATTGTTAATCAGCTGATAGGCGCAGGCTTACCTGTAAATCCTCAGTGCAGCAATTGAACCTTCAATTGCACATTATTTAGATTTACAGTCAGTAAATTTTGGACACATTTTCTCAGATTTTTTACTACTTGTTTTTTTATTTTGAAAATTGTGGAATAATATTAAAAACATCAAAACTCTGTAATAAGACAAATGGAATCAAGTATCTAAATGTGTTAGGGTTAGTCACCCTTAGCATAGCCACATATTTAAACACTTTTGGCATTCTCTCAACCACTATGAGGTAGTCATCTGGAATGCATTTAGATTAACAGGTTTGCTTTGTTAAGTTAATTATTTCCTTCTTAATGGTTTTGACCCAATCAGTTGTGTTGTAACAAGGTAGGGTTGGTATACAGAAGGCCTTCATTATGTCGTAGCTGTAGTTATCCATATTATGTCATGCTCATGAGCTTAAATAAGCAAAGTAAAACAAATTAAGCATGTGAGTCACTCACTTCAGGACTGAAACAAACTGGTTCAATGCTTCTCATTCATATTGGTTTCATAATATCCCTCAACCCCAAAAAGGTTGCATGGCTGGAGTCCACATAATGAGGTTCCAAAGTTACATTAAGAGGTCTGAATATCTGTCTGCACCAAAAACTGTTCCCGGGAGTGCAGGAGACTTCCTGTATTTGAATCCTAGCCCAGCCAAGTTGGTTTGTTCAGAAGACCCGTGTGCAAGCTTGTGTAAACCAGGTAGGAGCCTCAAACAAACTTTGCATAGTTCCTGAGATATTCCATCTTATGAAAGGACCATTATTTTCAAAGCTATTAATAACTTTGGAACAGCACACTGGGAATAACCCCCTGGAATACCCAGAAATTAAAAAAAATATATACAAAAAATATTTCTCGAGGCAGAAATTACAATTTGGGATGAAAACTAAACATGGATTTCCGGGAATAAGCCTTGGGAAAAACAAAGCTGATGAAGTTAAAATACAGATCTTACCCAGTTTGATTTGAAAATTGGAATATTTATATTTATTATATAAAGAATGTCATGAAGTAAACTGAAGTTTCTAAGAATGCGTCTGTGTGTCTGTGGAGGATTTTTGGTTCTGATACCTGACAAAATACTGTATTTCCTAAACTCTTAACACACCGATGTTATGTACTGATGTTATGTGTTAATTGTAAAGCCTACAAAGGCGGATGTTGGGCTAACTGTGTTAAGAGTATAGGAAATTTGTTAACAGTACTGAAAAAACGGTCATTGCCATTGTGAAAAACTGTAAAGGGGACATTCTGCCATTCTTACATATTATAACCTATATTATAATCACTCTGCTGGGAGATGGTCTCTAAGGAACCTCTTAGCTGAATATTTAATAAAAAAAGGAGAAATATGAAGATATGTTTATGCAATGGGTGACCACAATGCATCCTGATGTTAAACAAAATGCCTATAAACTTTCGCACCAACTCTTATGACTAGAATATTTTTTCTAAGTGAAGTCTCTGAACTTTTTTATTTGTTATGTTTTTTCACCGTGGCATTTGACTTATGTGGTTTATAATAACAGAAAGATGCAAAAACATTTGCCAGTTCAAAGGGTTTTGGAGCAGGTTAACGACACGCTAAAATGCATTTTCATTGTACATTCAAATCAATAACAAGTAGTGACACAGGAAAATGTGACAATTTCTGTGCATCAAAACAAATCATACATAAAAATATTGTTTAGGTGTCAACTACAAACACATAAAAATGAAAATTACACCATATGTAAAAATGTGTATTACACTTCTACTGGAGTCCAGATTAAATCTAGAATGATTGATGACTATGAAAATTAAGTCAGTGAGGAAAGACATCAAGATAATATAGAAAAGACAAAAAAAGCTAAAATCTCTGTTGGTGAAACAAGTCAGTTATATTTAAAGATATGTACAGTTCAAGATCAGATTCTAAGAAATGCAGTATGAGTGTTTGGAAATATACTGGAGTTAAAGAAAATGAAATATGTATTGTCATATTAATTGGTGAAACATGACATGAGACAATGTTCAAGAAACCTTCTCAGAAAATATCTCAGAATCAAGCGTGGGAAGAGACAATCATTTCCAAGTGTGATTCCAAGTGAAAAACTGTTGCAACTGGCCGATTATTAAATTGGATAAAGCCATGGACGAGAGAATGCGCTGCCACTGGCCTTATTTAAACGACACACACATACTTTTTGCCGGTGTGGCGATCATCAACCTATGAATTGACTGTTTCAGCATAAATAATTAATTACTTAACCATTCGTCATTCTCCATGACAAAATCAGTGGAGTTTCAGAAAACGAATAGTCCTTTCTGAGCAAGCACTCATTATGGTAACTGCTAGAACCAATAATGTTTGTATCCTCTCCCTAATCAATTTAAGACCTGTTAGATAATCAAGATGCCAGCCACCGAAAAAAAAAAGACCATTTATGATCTCCAAGTATGACGATACTATAGGCCTGAGTGATTTAGGAAGCCAAAACAAGTTTATTTGACTAGTGCATAACACACACAAAAGCAATTAAAATCTTACAAACGCATGAACAACAGAAATAAGAGATAGAAAGATAATAAAATACAGAGAAGTGAACAAATAAATAAATAGTACATTAATACGGCAGTGATACAGTATTTAATATTCTGGCACATTTGTATTATACTCCTCGTTCTAATTGTATATTAACTGTTATTATAATTGAACTGTGGTTGTTGTTTAATTGTGGTAGTCATTTAACAAGATGGGTCTTTTCCAAAGTGATATAAAGGAGCAATTCAGGCAAACTGTCTTACTTAAAGACAAAATTAAAGATTTTTCACCTAGTCTCCTCTTGGATTTGATCAAGCAACCTTTCTATTACTGGGCTACCCACCAAGCAACCTACAACAATCAAGTAAAATAGTATTAAAAAACCCAGGAGCAAGGTCATGTTAATTATTGCAAATACACTACAAATTTTACTATGTCTATATGCTGGAGTATTCCTACAAAATATTCATGAAATTATGATCCAAATTCTATATGAATTCATCGTACAGGAAAAATGCATTAGACTCATACCTGACCCAAGGATAGAGATGTCAAGAGACAAATGCGAAAGACAGCGTCCCAGATGAACAAACCACAATTCATTTGATTATCTTATTAGCGACCACAGCCAATCAGTGGTCAGACACAGTCAGACATTTCGGAAATGAAAACTTCACAAGGCTTCACAACGTTTTTTGTTCTATTTTGAACCAATGTCATAAATTAATTACAAGATGTGTGTATGCAGTAGTTTATGTCTATGTTACTTTGACTTAAAAGTAATCTTAAATGCATGACTGTGTGATGGCTAAAAGGTTTTCAAGCACAATGTACAAAAGCTAACAGATACAGACTCTCAAAATAATCACGTCAGACCTAATTACGTCAAAACTTTTCAGAGATGATCCCATTGGACAAAACACTACTTAGGTTCAAAAAGTTCAAGACTGTGTAAACGCATCCAAAGACAATGAAAAAACCAGAGGTCAGACCCACAGTCAAAACAGGGGCCAACAAGTTCAAAGATAAAGTGTGGGAGGTGGGTAAAAATGCATAGAAGGAAAGCAAGAACCCCCAAAACTGTAAACGCTAATACAAATTGTTTTGAATGATTCTAGACCAGGACCTACCAGAGTGGATCCACACAGCTGACACTTCTAGACAACCCTGATCCAGAACAAGCATCTACAGGGTCAGTCGGGGACAGGGTCAAGCTTAGTTCAACCATTGAATTGTCGGAGAACAATCCGTAAAAGACTCCGGTCCAATCTGAGAAGACAATGGCTCTAAATCAAAGAAGGCGGCCTAAAATCCTAAATGCTGCTGATCTTCTTGATAATGTCCCTCAGAATAAAAATGTTGTCTCATGTCAGGCCTGGTACACAAAAATTAGAGACGTTATACGGTTGACAAATCCCCTTCTTTTGAGAACCTGGTTTCAGTCTTTTGATTGCAGACGCTCAAGTTCTGCTCTCGTTCACCCTCTTCGTCATCCATCTTAACTGACCTAAAATCTCATGGAGGAAAATCCAACCTCACCAATCGTCCCATCCCTCCATCCCCTCCTATATTTCTTGCGGTCTCCCTCCCTCTCACCTTCCCTTGCTTCGGTCACATAGACCAAACACAGCTTTCTCTATGCTTCAGTCACTCCCCCATTCCACCCCACTCTCTGGGAAGGAAAATGAGTGACTCAGGGGGAGAGGAAGAGGGAGGGGTGAGGGAGAAAGAGAGAGAGGAAGCCATGTTCTGAGCAGATAAAGACTAGGATGGTGTTAAAATAATACCCAGAGTTCCACATGGTTATTGTTCCACACAGGGAAAAATGCAGAGGTACTTCCTGTCTCGAAGGGAGGGGTGCATGGCTTTGGAATCAAAATGAATTTGTAGAACCCGTGGTCCAAAATGTCTCTCGACAACATTGTGATGGACCACTTGTCGAAAGCACACACATCATATCAGCCTGGCCATACATGGGTTGCAGTTTTGCCTGTAGGGACCACCTTCGCTGTAACCTGTAACAAAACATGTGTGTTTGGATGTGCACTTTGTAATGTGTTTTCTCCAGAAGGCCTAAACACCTGTCTGCCCCTCTCCTCCACACAGCTCCATCTCCTCTCCTCTCCGCTCCTCTCAACCATCCAGCAGCTGTCTAACCTCTCTGCCTTTGTACAGACTGCAATCAGGCACCCTTTGTTTCATTTGTGTTCCCCCATCTCACATAGAAACACACATCCACCCACCCATTTACAGACTTCGCATACCAGGTAATCAGTGCAGGGGGACGAAAGCCCATTCCATGGGGCTATGTCAGGAAGGGTGAAGTCCACACCAGGACAATACCTTGTTTGTTACTGTGTGTCCGTCAATCCCTCTGTGTATATCTCTCTTACTTTTTAAAATGACTGGAATGTCCCTGATAAAGCCAATGTGACAAAAAAAAACTAGTCGTGATATTTGACACTCAGGTAGGTACACTCATCCACACAGGAACCCTGCTTTGCAATTTGATTAAGTTGATTGAGAACATGCATGTCCATATTAACATAAATAAGCATGGTCACAAGTAAAAAAGTACCCAAACTCAGATTTTGAGGAATACTTATCATTATGGCTATCACATAACTTTTCAGATCAGATCATTGGCAATTGGCAATTTAGGGAATATTATGTTGGAGTTGGCCAATTTGTAGTAATATTACTCTTTCGTGGAGGGCTATTCCATTCTTGCCCTTGAGAGCCAAAAACCTCTTCTGGCTTTTGTTTTGATGTGTCAACTAACTGTACTTTTCTAATTTCCCAGGTCTGAAATGGTCTGTGATTAGGAGGACCAGGCACCTTTTTTGCCCTCCAGGAGCAGAGTAGACCTGCAGTCACTCCAGAGTATTAAATGTATGAAGGGTATACAGAGGATAAAATGTATGAGGGTACCAGCCACTGCTGCCAGGCCAGAACTCCCTGCCACACCCAACTCCTCTACATGGTAGACAATTTAGCAGTCACAGTGGTCTCTCTCTCACACTATTAGATCTATGGTCATGTTTTACATTCTCACATGAAATTGGTCAGACAGTGTACTCAAGAGACCCATACACATCTTGTAGACATGTGTTGGTCTGAGTGTGTATGTGATTGTGTGTTTGTGTGTGGAGGGTCATGTATCATTGGAATCCCGGTTTAATGGGACAGTTAATAGAAAACCAGGAGACACACAGAGACAAAGAGTAAGATGTACACATGCACACACACAGCCATATTCTGTGCTCAGCCCACACACAGAGAAAAATACAAAAACATACACACAGGAACAATAATAACACCCAAATACTGCGCTGAGCCCACACACGCACGAATACTAAGACGTACCCACACAGACACAAATACTGTGATGAGCCCACACACACACACACACACAAAACAAAGAAAAGCACAAATAAACATTGACACAAAAAAATAATAAAAAAATACTAAGACACACACACATAAACAACATTTCAGTCTGTGTGCCAATAAGCAATGACAAGGCACTTCACCCACGGTACAATCCTGCATCTCAAACACCTAACCACCCCTGGGGTCTGAAAAATGCTGGACAACGTTACAGTTGGTTGCCTGCGAAGCGTAAATATTGAGAAGAGTCTCCATCCTAAATTAAACCTTGCTCCATCTTTATATTGTGCACTACATTCGACCCAGGGCCCATAGGACTCTGTGCAAAGTGTGCATTAAAAGGGAGCAGACTGACATTTAAAAGAGAAAAATAAAACCGACAAACGAACGGGGGATGACATGGGTAGAGTTAGAGAGAGGAAGTGGCCTAAGGAATGGCTGGAATGTCCATTGTTTGGTCAGGAGATGGAGGGAGGGATTGTTTTACCCATTCTTTGTCACAGCAGGAGAGATCTTGATAATATCCTTCAGGAGTAAGTGTGTATGTGTATGGGAATGGATTGTGTTAATGTATGTGCAAGTTAACCATTTACACCACAGAGGAATTCTAGAATGCTGCTGTAGATTACAGAGAATTCTGTAAATAAACCGTATTTTCAAAACAATTCACATTTAAAACAAATAGATATAACACAAAAACACAGAACAAATTGTATTTGTAATTAACTTTGTTTTAAAAAACACATCCTCTTTAATTTGACACCACATTCACGTAACTTTGAATAATATATACTGTTTTCTAAAACAGGACCTTTCACCTGTCCTCCTCCACCTTGGTTCTGTTGAAACAAGAACCAACATCTAAGTATGCATAAAACTGCCTCTTTTTTACAAGACAGCAATATTTCGCAGTCGACACATCTAATGGAATAATAACAACCTAATCATAGGGCACTCAAAGCCCACTCCCAATCCCATTGTCACTCAAATGGCACATATTTCAGGAGAAGTGATGATGTCATCAGCAAAGCAAAGCATAACGTTATGGTCTCCAATCTTGGCTAGCTAGTCAAACTTCATTACTACAAAGCCGAGCTGATCAGCACGCCTATCAAGATATCGTGACTGGTATATTTTTGCCATCCAAAAGATATTACCAACACTTCACAGCAGGGGCATCTCTAGCTTGTGTTTTTCCCTGGGCAAATTCCACACCTGCCATCTAAACCCTGACCTTTCTTGCCTTCCCTCCAGGAAAGGTTTCTATAACATCTGCATATGAAATCTGCCCAGCAAGTGCATCATTAATGCTGATTACAGCAAGGCCAGTAGTGTATTATTGTGACATGGTGGAGCTCAGGTAGGTCTTGATGAGCGTCAGCTTTCAAAAGCTCCTCTCTGCTTCAGTAACAGACACAAGAGGCATATCCTGAGAGCTGTCCATTTGAATAAAGTTCTGAGAGCTCCCTTTCATGTATGAATATCAGCAGCTCAAGCAGGGTCATGGTTTTCAACGGCAAAGTCAGGCAAGATGTTCAGTTCCTGTGCAAGATCTCTGGCATCCAAGTCTGAGTGTTCTTTATATTGCAGTGTTGTCAGCTCCTCATTTGAGAGACTTTGGACGGTTGACAGTAATCCAAACTTCTCTCCAACATTTTCCATTGTGGAAAACCTTTCCTGAAGGGCTGAGGTAGCAGCATCCACAATGACATTGAATAATGTCACCTCCAGCTTCTTCAGAGCGTCACTTAAAGGCTTAACAAAGGATTCATATAAAAAGTGCTGCTTTGTGGACCTCAGCCTTTGCTGTTGTAGAATGGCCTCTATATTCATATCCTCGCAAATATCTTGCCTGTTGCCCTGTAGTTCCTGAGACCTCTCTCTGTTTTTCAGGGAAGATTGGCTTCAACATCCACATGCATATTGGAAGACTGCATAAACTTGCTCACGTGTTGAATCTGGCTCAGGATCTCATACCACAACACTGTACAGATGCTGAAACAGTATGATCCCACCTCCTCCGACAAGGCCTGGGCCTCAATCTTTATCACAGGGTTCAGTGCCTCTCTCACCACTGCTGCCTGATACCTCAGTGGCACACTCTTAACTTTACTCTCCCACCTTGTCTTAGTCCACATCTTCAAAGTTATGTTCACATGTTTTTTCAGGATGGCAAATCGCTGTGTGGAGACTGAGAACAAGGTGAGTAGTTTGTGTAAGATACCAAACTAACTTGAGGCATCAATCAAACTTTTAGCAGCATCAGCCGCAACCAGGTTCAGTGTGTGAGCCCCACATGGCACAAATTATTTTGCCATGTATGGATTGATTTCCAAGAGTCTGGCTTGGACACTTTTGTTTTTGCCTCTCATGTTTGCCCCGTTATCATAGGACTGTCCTCTGCTGCCTTAAAAAAGAATATTTAGCGGCTAATCTTTAGAGAATCAGGGCTGCCAAATGTTGGCCTGTGTACTCCTCTGCCTCCAAAAATCACATACAATTGTATTTTATCTGGGGCTCCTCCTTCAGTGACAATTCTAATCACAACTGACAACTGTTTAATGTAGCTGGTATCTGGGTGCAATCTAGAATGATAGAGAATCATTTTGCTGCTTTTCCTGATGTCGACGGCCATTGCTGAAATCACTCTGCTGCTCAACAAATGAATGAGTTCATCCTGTATTCTGTGGCCAAGGTAGCTGGTGGTGTGACCTGAGGTCCTTTTTTGGACACGTTTGAAGTGATCTTTCATGATTGGGTCAAATTGTGCCATCAGTTCATCCTCTTTAAGGAAATTTCCATTTGATGGAGAGTAGTGTTTCTGTGTACCACCTTAGTGCTAGATTTCTTTTGCCAGGGACTGCACAATAGCAGTCAGACATGTTAACACCTCTCTCCATCCTATCTTCATCCTATAAGTGCCATCTCATGCTTATCAATTGTTTCACCTTTTTAGATTCACATTGCCAGTTCTTTCCATGTTTCCATGCAGTTTTGGTGTTCTGGACTGCTGTCATGTGAATTCAGCAAAAACTTGCATGTTTCCAGTCTGTCAGTCCTGAATATGCTAAATAAATATGGAAATTATCCTTACTGAGCTACAATCCATGAAAACGTTTATGATGTCACCTCAATGAAAGTTAACCAAATCAATAATTTAGCACATTAAGGAACTGTCACTGTAAAATGTAATCCAATGTTATTTAAGCTAGTTGGAGAGAAAACAATGTTGTCGCCTTATGTGTAATAGCAAAGCAAGCAACATTGCAACATAGGCTTAACAACATTATAATAAACACTTATTACGTGCATATAATAGTATTATAGCTGCATACCTTTATCTTTTTCGTGTTTCTCATCTTCTTTTTCCAGTGTCAATAAATTACCCATCCTCCAACACTGTCAATCAAAGTTCAAGACTAAACCAATTCACCTTGGTGGTGTGCAGACTGGTTTTATATTTGTTCTTAACAATTTCGCACAAAACTGAACAAAATTCAGCTATATATCTGTGAAACTATGTATTCCCAGTAGTATTAATAAGTTGTGGTTTATTTGGTAGCATTACGTAGTGTGTCTGATTTTACAATATGCATTATTAGTACTGTACAAAGTCAGAGGTGCGCGATTTGACCCATTCCCCCGTTCCCCCCTCTGGCTTCCAGTGGGGAGGCCCAAGTTTAACTTTCCCCCGCCCCCCTCCCCATTTCCTGTTTCTTAGTGCGAGACCTTCCCAGCCCAGGCAAGAGTCTGCCAAGCTCACAAACTAGAATCAGTGTGCCCACTCAGTCTAGGTGAATTGTCCCACACGGTGACATTAATTTACGAGATCTGAAATGAGGGATAGAGACTGATCATGCAAAAGTCACCATTCAGATTATGTTTGTTTTTTTGTGATGGGGGCCCTGTCGCCCATAGTCCAACCGTTTTACAGCATATGTACAATAACTCACATATATATGCAGTTTATTTTGTTACTCACTTCAACATTGTAATCGCTTTCAAAGAGCAAGGAAATGTCCAACTTTGCACCACCAAGCAACACAGAAACAGGCTCTTCTAATGTTAAATGCAGAGGCTGCTTTGGTGGTAGCAAATTGAGTAAAGAAAGGGTCTCAAATGAGGTCAAGGCGACGGGTCTGTAGTCACTTAATCCAGTGATCCTTGGTTTCTTTGGGACAGAATGATGGTGGAGCCTGGCACAGGGCATTTTTCCAGTGAGGTGTTAAAGATGTCTGTGAACACACAGTGCTTCAGGGTAGATTGAGAGTCTGGCCCCCCTTTTCGGGGGTTCTGGCTCTTGAACAACCTGTTAACAGCCCTTTCCAGAACAGAAAGAGTCTTCGTTGTGATAAGGGCAAGGCCACTGCGGTGGACGGATTGGGATTGGCCCATACCCCTGCTGAGTTGGGCAGGTGCTGGGGGATGGAGTCACAGGGGATGGCATCAGGACTGTCCCATTGTCTCTCAAAGCGACAGTAGAACTCATTCAGGTCATTGGCCAGACAAGAGTCCTTGTCCAAGAGTTTTTTTCCAGGTAACGTTGTCCGATGTCCTTGTTTGCAGAGGCGCACAAGCGCACCACCACGTTTCTCGCTTCTTCAGCGTTTGACTGCATGAACAAAGGTAAGGGCACCTTTGACCAGAATGTCCAATCATTCTACTGATGTTAATAAGTCAGCTGGAGTTGTTCCCCTGATGTTTATGAGCACATCTCTGGTGAAAGAGGTCCGGGTATTGAAGCAAAAAAGGTTAGTAGTGCTGTGTTCCCATAGCTGATTGACAACCTTATAGAAATATTTACTAGACTATTAAGCAGAATAGTGATTAATTATATTAATATTAAACTGACGTGGTTCAGTATTAACACTCCCTGCTCCATCCACATACATGGCTCCCAACTAAGGACCTGTGTCTCCACCTCAACAATCTCCAAGGAAAGTAAAGTTTCACAATCCTTTAAGGAAATGTTGTTTGAAAACAAATTTACCTATTCTGCCTACAATGCTTTTTTCCCCATGACATTTTCATAAAAAACAAACATATTAGTTGGTTTTGTAGCAGGTTGGTTTTGTTATTCACAAATTCACAGTTGAGTTATGTTTTTTACTTTTGTCACCGTGCAAGTAACTTAGTTAAATGTAAATATAGATTGTATTTTTTTTTCTGTCCCATAGACCAATTAAAGCAGGAAAAAATTTAACATACATTTTTACATCCATCTTAACCTACCCATTTAGGGTCCACTATTCTTTTACTAATAAACATAAGCAGCACAATGCCTCAAAATGTTTCATGTTTTACTAAAAACACACAGAAACAAGTTAAGTGGGTGATTTGTCATAGTCTTCTGGTTTTGTCAACACAATAGTCATAAGCTGTAAATACATTGTTTTGTCCTTACATTGTCCCGTGAATGTGTTTCTGTGTGTGTTCAGCTTTTTACAGTAGGCAGCAGCATCGGAGGGACATACCTTACTCATCGCATCACTTCCCGTAACTCCCAACATTTCCCTTCCTGACTTCCTGTTACTTAGACAGACCTACTGTAGGAGGATGCACACACACAAAAAAACTGTAATGCCCTGCCGAATTTATGAGGAACTGAATAAACAGACCAGAGACAAGCACGGCAAACCCACCAAAAGCCTTGCCTGACGACTCAAGCCATAACTTTCCAGTGCATAATAGTTTGTGACATACTTCAGTCTGAGCCGACCATCTTTGCAGCCCTTGGTGGCAATGTAAGGCACACATGCAGACACTCCAGCTGAACAGTACAACGTCTTTGTCAAAACAGGAAAGAGAATACGTCTGCAATTGTAAATAGCACCCTATTCAGTATATAGTGCACTGCCTTCAGCCAGTGTTGGGCCCAAGTAGTGCACTAAAAAGGGTATGATTCGGGAGGTATTCCCAAGTCGGAGCAACAAACAAACATTCACAACCCCTTCCTTTCCTAACCCCCTCTTCCCGATCTTTCACATACCGTCACAGCATCATCTTTTACCAGAATACCAAATTAAGTCCATACATCAAATAGACATTATAACATTTCCACATGGAGAAGAAAGGTCTGGGAAAGACAGGGAAGTAAAGTGTGGAAAAATCAAAAAAGAAACTCTAAAGCCCAGACCCACACACTGTTCCAAATGATCTGTTATGTATTCCACTGGCCTTCCACCTATATATAGGTTTTTTGGTGAATGGGACCTTTTCACTGTAAATTAATGTGTGTGTCTAGTGTGTGTATTTCAAGAACAAATTCTTCCTTTTCATAATTTGCACACTGGCACAAATGTTCCAGGAGAGCTCTGTGACGGAAACACTGACAATGTGAAGCCATCGGCAGATAGAAAAGGTCTGAGGGCAAATAGGAGACACCCACAGAGAGGAGGGGTTAGCTGGGTCAAAGGCAATTAGCCAAAGTTATGTCAATCAAAGAATTATGTATAGCCACTTTCTTAATAGCAACCCGCTATCCAGAGACATATTTCCCTGGGGCAATTAACAATGAACCACAACATAAAACCCAAAGACTCTGAACATTGTCGGTAAGAGTTAAATACGCCTGATATACATTATAATGTTATTGCAATAACTCATTCCGCTATGATACTATACGTATGCCAAGCTTTATGCAAGCCTACCATACAACTGCTCCAAAAGACAGATTATTAAAAAAAGATATATCCAAAACCCAAAACCAACAATTGATATGCCTAAACCTAAAAAACTAAAAAAGTCAGGACTGTTTAAAGTTTTCTTCATGTAACATCATGACATTTTGGTGAAAACAATCACAAGCACACTTGGTCATACTGTATTTATTGACCTACATGAAACCTTCCTTCTATTTTAAATGCCCCCAATCCCCACACGCACACAACAACACCTAGCAAACCTAATACTGAACTGTGCAGAGGGTGCCTCCCTAATGTAGGTGTGTGAGAGAGAAAAGGTGGGGGTGGACAGTGAGATTCATAATAGGAATTGGACCTACTGGTCAATCATACACACAACCTGCTAGTGTACGTGTGTGCATGTGTATCCCAACATTGTCATGGACACATACCAGACTTATCATGATGCACGCACGCACCAGACAAAGGAATGTGTTCCTTATGAAGAAAGGCATTCTAGTCTGGGCACATAATCAACAGTTTTAGACGTGAATGTGTGTATATAACCGCATTAGACAGTGTCTAGGCTTCTCAAGCAATTTCTGTCCTTAACATTAATCTCGGCAGAGACACACCCACAAATGTTGAAGAGAATATTAGTGGTGACTATCAAAAAACTTTTACTACATATTCAGATCACATGTATGTTTCATGATTTGCAGATTTAAACAGAGGATTTATAAAATAAATGTAATTCAGTGAGTAATTTATTTGCTGTAGTTCCCACCCTGGCCACACAGAGGCAGTGTGAAAGACGTGACAGCAATGTGTGAATTGGGACAGGGAAAAGTCCCTCTTGCTATCCATACTTTGGTTGAGTCATTGGGACAAGCTGGTGGGTGGAAAACCCTACTACTGCAATTCACTCAGCTAACTGGGACAGGCAAAGTGCCAGGGTGGGGCACTGAAGAAAGAGGGAGAGATGGAGAAATAAACAGCAATAGAATGATGGAGAAAGCGAGTGGGGAGAGAACGAGAGAAAAAATGTGTGTGTGTCAGATCGGGTCAATGGTGACCTTGTGTCTTTTTGACAATGTTAGATAGAAGTAAGCAGACATCCAATCATCCAAAACAGTTTAGACAAAGAAAGACGTTGTCACAGTCTTACACACAGCTTCAAGGCTTCCGGTCCCTACCTAAAAAGTCAAAGGGGACTTCTTTGGACACATTACCCAAACACATACAAGAACTCCTTGTACAGAACGAGGCAGCAGCTACTCTCCTGTCTGGTCGGACTGTAAAAGGTCAAAAGGCAGTTCCTGTGACACACACACAAAGTGTGTACAAAGAGGCACCATCGGGATCAGGGGTTAGGGTGAACCATCCACATATCAAGGATAAATAGCTTCTTGTGGCCAATGTCATAGGCGTAAATATAACCCTATTTACTTTGAAGGAGATCTCCTTTCTCAAGACACTCAATCATAAAGTGTGACAACTCCTAACCTGACTTGTGGCAGTTTTTTACAAGCCTTTTACGATTGGATGAGGCGCGCACACACACAGTCTTAGAGTTTTAAAAAGCCTAGCGACAACATTTTCCGTATCTGTTCCAAAACGCATGATTGCACACAAACACAGTTCCTACCTGCGTACAAGGATCTTCAGTTTCCGGAAAGACCCTTTAATGAGGATAAGGGCTTCTTGTCTTGAACCGTAAAGGGCAGATCCGTTTATATTCACCAGCTCATCACCAACCTTCAGCTTCTTACACTGGTCCGCCTTACCACCGTCCTCAATCTGGAAAAAGGGAGAGAAAGAGAGGGAGACGAAGAGACACAGTGAGAGACCAAAACAAAATGTTGTCAGATTCTTGGCCAAAAAACATCTCAGCCATTTAAAGTGGAATCCGAAATGGCAACCTAATTCCCGAAAACCTTTAATGCTGTTCATCAACCACAACAACAGCATATAAATCCATATGAAATACTTGGCAAACAGTTTTTCCACAGCTATAACTCAGAGACAGAACTTGATTGTAAAGCTCTGCTGATGAAAACAACTGCTTTGTGAGAAGGTGTCAAAGCCAAGACAAGGGTGCTAGCCGGGGTAACTAGAAATCGAGACCTTGGGACTAGAAGGCTCTATCTGACATTACTGTAAAAAAGAGTTAGAAATATATAATTAATATTTAGTGGGTTCTTCATATTTTTGTCAAGTTAGACTTTTGAATAAAAAACATTTTAATCAAAATAAATATCTAACTCTAAGTTCTATCTGCATAAACACATTTCAACTTAGTGCTATAATGCTCTATATGCAAACCATTCACAAGCCTACAAAAAATACAAATGCAACAATCAAAACAATTGCTAGGCTAGTTTAGGCAGCAATAATGGCATGCAAGCCTAAAAGAAAGACTGTCTGAAATCTAAAAGTAGATGAAGTTCTCAATGATGACAGTAATTTGTCTGATAGAGTTTCAGCCCGCAGATAGCAACAAAGATGTGGTGTAAGTAGCTATAAAATCTAGCTCCATTCCTAACCCTTCAGAAATCTGCTGCTATCTAAGTAGAAAAATTGCCTTCCTCAATATTGTACACCCCTAGCTAGCGAAGTAACAATGTCAGAAATGTAGTATTAGAACGTGTTACTGTTAGCGCTAGCCCAGCCTTATTATTTCTTGAAATAGAGGTGTCAGCAAGCTAACTACCTAGTTATCATATTCTCCATCTTTCAATATGGTTAGCCATGGAGCAATATACCTACCACTATAGTTAGCTAGCAAGCCTAAGATTAATTTACATCACGTTAGCCTTGCTACATAAACCTACCTGTTCTTTATTATCAGATTATCCAAATTAAATACATTCATAAGGGAAGATTAATTAAATATGTACTGTTCCCTTAAAGAGAGGACAGTGATCAGGGTCCCCTACATGAAGAGCAGGGTCCATTAAATGAAAAGCAGGGCCCACCTAATGATGGTCATGGTCCACAACTTGAGCAGGGTACACTACACCAAGAGCAGGTGGGGGAAAGAGGACAGCCAATCCATCCACATCCTTCCAAAAGCAAACAGAAGCACCCATACACTGTCATTCAAAAAGACAGATTTTAGAGATTTTCAATCTTGCACAATTGTTTTTCAATATAAACAGATCCCATTGGCTCATGTGGCCCAACTTGTCCTCACCCAATGCCCATTCAGCCTGCATGACTCCACCTCTCACAGGCAGCCCCTTGTTCCAGTCAATATCAGTGGTCCTAAAGCATAAACAAGAGGTGACCACCCTGTCATAACCTCCATCCACCTACCCAAACCAAAGGTGGTCTCTAAGAACTACACCTTAACAGAGGCCAAACAGAATGATATAAAAACCATGTTGGAATTCACACCTGCTGTAAACAAGATGTACTAGAGTACTGTGCAAAAAATTTAAAACAAGTGTTGTTTTCAAAATATTTATAGTATTTAAATGTTTTGTGTTATGAAGTGGTAGTGTTTTAATACATTGCCCACTGACTAAGAAATGATCAGTCAATAATTTAATTGTAGGCTTATTAGAACAGTGAGAGACAGAAAAACAACAATTTTTTTTTAAATAAAGCATTTTAAATAAGTTATACATTTATTTGCATTTTACTCAGTGAAATAAGTATTTGATCCCCAATCAATCAGCAAGATTTCTGGCTCCCAGGTGTCTTTTATACAGGTAACCAGCTGAGATTGAATTGGAATTGGCTACAAGACCATCGCCAAAAAGTTGGTGCAATTATTCACAAATGGAAAAAACACAAAATAACTGTCAATCCCCCTTGGTCTAGGGCTCCACGCAAGATCACACCTTGTGGAGTTCATCTTGTGATCTTGTCAATGATCTCAAGGCTGCTGGGACCATAGCCACAAAGAAAACAATTGGTAACACACTATGCCGTGAAGGACTGAAACCCTGCAGCGCCCGCAGTGTTCCACTGCTCAAGAAAGCACATGTACAGGCCCGTCTGAATATGAATGATTCAGTGGAGAACTGGGTGAAAGTGTTGTGGTCAGATGAGACCCAAATCAAGTTCTTTGGCATCAACTTAACTCGCCATGTTTGGAGGAGGAGGAATGGTGCCTATGACCCCAGGAACACCATCCCCACCATCCAATATGGAGGTATTAGGCATTAAGCCCTGCCAGCAATAGACTGGCAGGGAGTGTGCAGTAAGAGACATAAAACGTGTTATCTATACGCAGCAGGTCTTAAATTACACTGCTACTTTTAATTGTATTTATGTTCTGCTTTTCCATAACATTATATAATGTTTTTTTAAACATTATATAATGATGCTGCCTTTAAAGTACAATGATTCATTTTGATCTGTTTTTAATGTCAGGTACCTTTTAATAACATAATTGATTGTCATTTTGATCTGTTTTAATGCCTTTCTTTTAAGTATAATGTATTTTGTTATGGTCATGTGTTAATGGATACAATAAAAAGAAAAAGCTCTTTAAACAGCAAAGTCCAAAATTAAATGTTCATTTTAAATACTGACTCAAAAAAATATCTATTGTAATTTTGGTAAAACCATTAAAACCACATTTACATAAGTCTCCACAAACTCCTGAGTATTTGCATCTGTTATGTATTTGGTAAGAAAATTGGAAAAGAATGTTCCACATTCTCATTGTGTGATCACTGAAATATTTTCTTGTGGTTAACAAGAAGTATGTATGTTTACACCATGTTGGGGACAATCTACATCTTTTAACCACATGCTGGCATGTACATGCTCAGCTAATTGGTTATGTGGCGAAGGTATATGGGTTGGCAAAAGAAGTAATGTATTATAATGTATTATAAATGTGCACCAATCATGGTTAAGACCAGAGTACAATACAAGATGTTACTGCCAAAACCACAAATTGTAAGGCAACACAATTCAGTTTATTTGTATACATAGCAAAGGCCCTCTGGATTAGCAATTTTAATTAATTTGGCCTGAGGTCTTGCCCCTGCTTGTGTTTCTGTAGTGTAATAAGAAATATCTGCTAAGGAAGATTGGAAAGATATTTGACAAGGGGGAGTGTATAGTTCCTATCACTTGTGTCCAATGTGTTTGCCATGGTAAAAAAACGCTAAAGACAATTTGGGGGAGCGTTTTAGATGTCTGATTTTAAGATAAATAGCTATATCTCCAAGACGTTCTTTGAGTTTATTCTTGTTAACGATACCTCCCAAACGCCTTGTGTTGTAGTCACATTTAGGAGTTTTCCTCGTTAAAGAGACCTCCCAACCTGTAGTGTTGTAGTCGTATTTTGGAGTTGGAGTAGTGCTAAGCTACCATACTTGTTTTCCCAGCCCTGGAAATTGAAACAGCCTGGGGAGTCCCATTTTTTGTTGAGACCCAGGAACACGTACCAATTTCTTGTACAGTTTGTGTAATATGACCTACGCCTTTTAAGCGCTTATTATAACTGATATAAGCGCGCACACACATACACACGCGCCAATAGGAGTGACCGGACTGGTCATCACTGGTTGCTACACAATCCATTGTTTTCTGTCCTTGACTGAGGAGGAGCATTGAGAATTCACCTAGGACATGAAACATGACCTTTTGAATGTTAGGCTCGTGATGAAAAGAGTAGCCAACTTTTACTAAGGTCTTCCAATATATTATGGTAATTTACAATAACGTAAATTTACACACAATACATGGATTTAAATGAATGCTAATATCAAAAATGACGACAGTTTCTTTGTGTTTAGGCTAGTACCATACAAGCAATCACAGTTATAATGGCACACAATATCATATTAATAAGTGAATAGGGTTGGGAATAACCATTTCAACGGGAGGGCATACTAATATTCAATAGCTTTGGGAAATTATGAATACAACTTTAATACACATTAGGTAATCAGAGTATACAAGCACTTAACCTAGTACCGCATACCGTGGAACAGTCTCTCCCTCATTCACTACACACATACATCTAAATCAGACCGATGTTCTCTATTCTCTAGCTCTTACCTCACGCCAATTGTCTCTCTCCAATTGTACAATTTTGACTTGTCATATTGGGGCCCTATATTTCAGGTTTAAATATCTTTGTGGGTACATTAGGTCCCCAAATGTACACAGACACGGGTCTCACACAGCCTGTAAACTACATAAAGCTACAAGTGTAAAACTGTCCTTTGTAAAACATTTAACTCATTCAAGTATCAAAAATCTGGTTATACACTCGCACACACAACACATAATGAACTATGATGACAATAAAAAGCTGAACCGACCTAAATTACAAGCCTTCATTTGTTGTTGTTGACCAATTTAATGTAATTTATTGGACTAATTTAAATGCAGAAAATCTTGTCCGAGGTGTGTGCGCGCATGGATGTGTGCATGCAGAGGGCACTGCCATGGTGACAGATGCTCAGCACAGAGAATGCCAGGCTGAAGTGAGAAGAATGCACTCTCTTTCTAAGAACGCACACAAGCAGACATGCAGACACACACCCACAGTCACAAACACACAGACACAAACAAACACCCTGTCAGTCTAAAGGGCATGATGTCACCCATCAAAACTCTAGAACTAAATGGGCATGTCTCTCCTTTGTATGCATGTGTCCATGTGAGTGTGCATTTGTGTTTCTCTATGTATGTGTGTGGTGTGTGTAATGGCTGCGTGTCCACCCTTGTGCCAAATAGTGTATCCCCCCGGCGTCATATGGCACAAGTGCTTTTCATCAGTCTACCAGCCTTCTTCCTGGTAACAAAAACCTCCATCCTAACCAGGCAGACACCCTGGACATGGAGCAGGGTCATGTTCAGGTGCCGTATGGTAACTGAATCTCATATATTCAGTATAGTATATCCTTTATATAGTACTTCTATAAGCACCTTTGGCAATGATCACAGCTTTGCATCTTCTCAGGAGTTCACCATGGAGTCTCCAGACACTTTCATGTCTGTCACATGTGCTCAGTGTGAACCTGCGCTCATCTATGATGAGAATGGGGCGCCAATAGCGAACCTGACAATTCTGGTGTTCTCTGGCGAATGCCAACCAAGCTGCATCTCCCCAATGCCCTTGAGACTGTTCTTGGAGAAAGAACAAACAGTCTTGCAGTGGCACATTTGGATATGCCATCCTGGAGGAACTGGAGTACCTGTGCAACCTCAATGGGCTGCAGATAACGCCTCATGCTACCAGTAATGACCAGGACACTAGCAAAATAAAACTAAAGAAGACTTCCAGTGCACTCGTTGTCACTTCCATTTGCACCAAAACATGTGGCTTTGATTCACAATCACTTTTGCTTCCTAACTGGACATATTGATATCCCTGAATTGAACAGATTCAGTGTTAAACTGTGATGATTGTTTTACGTGTTCCTTTAATTGTCATGAGCAGTGTATATGACTACCGTTCAAAAGTTTGGGGTCGCTTTCCATGTTTTCCACTGCACTTCAAGCAGCTCCCACAAAAGTTCAATGTGTTTGAGATCCGTTGACAGGGCTGGCCACACCATTATAGACAGAATACCAGCGGACTGCTTCTTCCTTAAATAGTTCTAGCATAGCTTGGAGTTGTGCTTTGGGTTAATGTTCTTTTGTAGGTGAAAATGCCTCCAATCAAGTGGCATGGATTTGTAAAATGGAATGGTAATCTTCTTTCTTCAGGATCCCTTTAAACCTGTCCCTTTAAACTCTCCCACTTTACCACAACCAAAGCACTCACAGACAATCACATTGCCTCCACCATGCTTGACAGATGGCATCAAGCACTCCAGCAAATTTTCCTTTGTCCAGGGTCTGTGTTCTTTGGCTCATCTTAATCTTTTCTTTTTATTGGCCAGGCGGAGAAATGACTTCTTACATGGAACAGCCTTTATTTCTCAGGAAAATGGTAGACATATTATCTTCCAAACATTGACTTTGATGGGCCTCAGGGTATTTATGGTCAAATATATGGAGCTAAATTGTGCTTGAATTTACCATTAAAAAAAAAAGATAACAGAAATATTTTCTGAATATAAAAACCAAGGTTAACAAAAATATTTTATTTTATGAAAAAAACAAAAATCAATCATATGAAAAATGATACCTGATGATTCCGGCTGTCACTCTGCTTACCATTGCCCGCTCAGGTTGTCCCTGTCCTTGTGCATCTGGTCATTCTTTCACATGCATTTATTAATAACTTGTTCCTTTAAAATGTTTACCCGGCAAACATATTATATTAATACTAAGGTCCATTTATGGAACAATATGTGTCACCCCCGCCCTTCAAAAACAATGTCCACATACATTGCTGTCTTATGTGTGTAGTCATGTTAACAGTAATGTACAAAATCTAAGTGAAGAAGTTAAAAGGACACTCCACGCCAGTATAAACCAAACATGAAGACATTACAATTGAAGCCAAGAACATTACTGAGCAAGTAGATAGACTTGCTAGTTAACTGTTCCTCTTCTCCCAAATTTCGCAAGCTTAGCTTTTTTTATGGAGTTGTCAAACTCCCCAAAATAAGAGGGTAAAGTCAGGCATTAAACAGTTGCATGTTAGCAAGCTAGGTACTACTCAGTAACATTGGCTAGATACGTTTGCACTGGTTAGCATAATCCTACGCCTTTTTGTTCCACACCAGCAAAGAGATGCAATGAAGTGTGCTGCTAGCTATACTGTATTGTTTCTGTATCAAGTATCAGTGTGGTGTTGAGTATCATTTCAGTATTGAGTATTGTCATCCTAAACCGGTTATCAGTGTTTGAAGGCAATAATCAAGATACACTAGCTACAATAATAGATGCATGCACACACACACAGACACACATAGAACCCCCATACCCCCCCCCCCCACCTTTCATGGCATTCTCCACCACCTACCCCTTCAGTCTCAAAAGTTCTAAAGTAACACACATACACCCCCCTCCCTTCCTCCCACCCACACAAGGTCTCCTCAGGGTAAAAGAAAAGGAAAAAATTAGACCCTAGTCAGATGCTAAATGTATGCCTTTGTGGGTGTGTGTTTGTTGACTGATATAAAGTATTAAGGGTATAGTGTTCCATTTCTTAATAATTCCTATCTGGTTCTCCAAAGGGATAGTGAGAAGCGTAAGAAAGGGTGTTGAGCCCCAGTAAGAGGGGTTACTCAGGTGGAGTTTCTGTATGGTATCACTTGGGGATAAAAGGTATGGAGCTAAGGCATGGATCACTGACACTCAGGCAACATCACAAATGACCCCATATTTCCTATAAAGCACACTCCTTATAAGTGGAACCCGTTGGGCCTTTTGCACTTACATTTTAAGTGGGAGAGTAAGGCCTTCCTCTCAATCCTTCCTCGCCTTACTTCCGCAGAACAACTCAAAAGAACATCTTTATTTCTACACCAACAAGTAATCTAAGTGATCAAGCAAAACAATACCATTAACAACTTGGGATAAAGCAAAATGTACTTAAATTCATGAAAATCTGTAGTCCCAAAACAGAGATGAAGCAAAGAGAGGAAAGGTGGGTAATGCAGTTAGCTAGCTTCAAATGTTAGTGACAGCATTATTGGTAGCTTATTATTTCTAGTTAGCACAAAGTGAAGAACCGTAGGTAACAGCATCATATAAGGGAAAAGAGAAAGATGTGTAGAAGTATGGTTGCTACCTAGCCGGAAAAGAATAAAGACAAATGGAAAAAATATACAGTCACTAAGATTCAGGAGTTCACGTGAGCATACCCACATAACCACATACTTGTGAAAACATCTAACACACAGAGACACATTCAGTGACTGTGAGTGTTTTTATTTTACAGAAGGGAGGAGTGCTTCTTTGCAGAAAGGCATGTTTTACATTTCTCTTTCTGTTTGCCTCCTGGTGGATATGAATGACCACCCTCACACTCAGCTCTAATTCTAATTGACCATCTCCCTCTGACGCACACACACACACACACACAAACAAACAAACACACATCAATCCAACCGGCATACAGACTAGCCCTTGATCCTTGATATCATTGGTCCTCAGCACCCCCCCCAACACACACACATACCCTTATATTAATCCTCAAATCATATTTTAAAAGATATAACAATTAAAAGTGAATATTTCTACACCTATGGGCAATGAAAGCACACATTTGTTTTAAAACTTCCCCTAATCCTAAAGCATTCATAACCCTATCCTCAACAGCCATATAACTATAACTAACCCCAGTTCTCATACTCAACCCAAGTTCAAACCTAAACCCTAAGCCAAAAATAGCCTTTTCCTTGTGAAATGTTAGGAGCCGATAAAAAACCTTGTGTAAACCGTATTGTCTAGTTTACATGTGCCAAGACTTTTGGTCTCCATATAATATTTAGGATGGGCCATATGTATGGTAAAACTAAGAACTCACACCCACTCACAATCTACAATAACCGTCTAGTCTGTTACATTACACATCTCAATATCTTCTCTCCTCCAAAGAATACAGTCCTTCATTATAACAAATTAAACTATTGACAAGCATGCATTCCAAACAACCTCCTAATCCATGCTCAGTGCATTACAGATGACCTGCACTCTATAAGGAACGTGGCTTCATTGTAAAAGCAAACAGACAGTCTCCTGCAGGGACTGTAGAACCTCTCCCAGCTCTAATAGGATGAAAAAACACACACATTCCCACATTGGCATTCCCTTGGCTTTAGTTAAGCATTCTTTAAGCCTTGTTCAGTGGCTGTGTCTGCACACACATGTGTATGTGTGTTTAGACTAAGATAATACAGTGATTGTAATATGAAGGCAAACCCCACACTGTCTACATCCTAAAACATGCTATATTCCCTACATAACACAACCCCTTAAAAGAACTCAACGACATAAGACGTCCCTGTTAAAGACACCTAAACCTGCCTCAGTGACTGCCAAACTGCACCTATCACTCACAGCAAAGAAGAAGCCCCCTTCTTCATCACATAGACGCATATCACATCTCATGAAGGTCTATGAGACAAAAACTTCTTAGTTACTAAAATGTCTTAAAAAGGTACAATATATTTTTATATCTTTATAAAAGTGTAACTTAAAGAATTGTGGATACCTTAACTATAATATGGTTGGTTTCGACTGTTCTTACTTTGATTAGAAATGCTACATGTCTCTAATATCTCTCACAATCAACTGGACTTTACTTTT
Source organism: Novumbra hubbsi (assembly GCA_016801125.1). Taxonomy (NCBI): domain Eukaryota; kingdom Metazoa; phylum Chordata; class Actinopteri; order Esociformes; family Umbridae; genus Novumbra; species Novumbra hubbsi. The sequence goes on along the minus strand of JACXGK010000135.1, from coordinate 17,724 downwards.
GAGGTCAGCCACAAATTCCATTTCTGTTCTTCCTCTGAAGCTTAGGCATGGCCAATGCTGGTCAGTCCCTAGATAGCAGACCAGATTATGCTGGAGTGTCAGGACAGGGCACACTTCTATCATGTCAAAGTATGAAATCCCAATTCCCCAGGGCAATGATTGGGACACTGCTCTGTTTAGGTGCGGTTTTTAAAATGTGATGTAGACAAACAAATCTAACAATCTGAAAGGAATGGATGAATTCCTCACACAAATTAAATGTTGACACACAAACACATGCACGCCAAAAAAGAACCCTCAAAACAATGACTAAGTATTTCTGGTAATTATACTGCAGTTTTACCTTAGAATCACATGCCTCTCCCCAAACATCACCTTAACCATAATTGGGACAGTTCTAAACTGATCCCTTATCTTTCTAAAGACGAGGTCTGTCTGTGAATGTGGTCTTGATAAGACCGGGTGTGGTGGCTTGTTTCAGGCCAGATGTCTTTGAATTGTCTGGCTTTTCACATAATGTCATGTCCTGGCTGGGGCCCCCAAGCCTTCTCTGTGCCTTGGGCTCACCCCCAGTCAGGACATGACACTTAGAGAGGCCTCTGACCTTCTCTATGCCGCTGTGGGCTCCCCAGTCAGAGCAGCTGTGTTCAGTCAAATTGTATGATATCATATATATATATATATATATATATATATATCACCAAAACTAGTCATGAATTCTTGAAGGCATGGCAGAGAAAATAATCAAATACAAAACATATCACAAAGGTGCCCAAATGAATGAGGCTGCTAAAGCCTAGATAAAGACTCATCCTTGTCCGAGAAACAGCACGCATTCCGCACATGTAGTACATGATGGCAAACATCCAAACCAAGCTTGGTCGACTTGGATGTAGTGCTGTGCCAATAATTCAATCATTGTCAAACTGTAAAATAGACCACGTGCAATATTCGCAAATAAAAAAAAATGATGCAACACCAGTCACGTGAACCAACAGGCACACATTATACATACACCATCAGATTTTCCATGAAAAATGCAGTTTGCCAGAGGTGGTCAGGGCTTGTTGTTTATAGAAAACAAAAAAGTATGTCTTAGCAGTTTTGAAAGCCATTGTCTTGTTTGATTTCATACCTAGAGAAAGCCTAATCCCTTAATCATATCCGATCTAACTCACAAAAGGGGTGACAGCAAACATAGGCTACTTGATATGGCAGACGATATCACACAAAGTTTGAGAAAACTAGCCTGCTGGAAACTGCATAAAAGTAAGAAGTGCTTCCAAATGACCGGAGTATAGGCTAGTACAACGTTTTAGACAGGCATGTCCATCCAAATGTATGGACTCTTAAATGTTTGGCCTAAAAGTATTTCACAAAGTGTTTCAGCGCTTAAACTAGCTCTTTAATCTGTAAAAAGTTAGGGGGAGTCCAGAGGACTCATAAATCACTAAGAACAAATCACAAACAATCTTAAAAAAGTTGCTGCCAGCAATCCGCCTCGTAATAAGGTCAACCTTTTAAAACATTTAATGATACTGAGCTTTTAAAAAGATACTGCCTTAATCGCGAGAGTATTATGATCACAGTAGAACTAGTCAGGGATGCACCAACAAACAGAAACAACCCAATAACACTTGAGATCAAGGTTGTTACAACTCTATGCTACTTGGACACAGGCTAAATGTTGTAATGCAGCTTCTTCCACACCAAACTCATCCAACCATACCTTTAATGGACACTGCTTTGTGCACTGGGGCATAGTCATGCTGAAACATAAAACGGCCTTACCCAAACTGTTCCCAATGTCTTGTAACGCTGAGGCATTTTTTACGTTTAAGGTTAATGCAGAAGTCATGCAAATACCTACAGATACTTTTAGTGACAAAGTTCATGGCACAAGTGTATTCCTAATGAAGGACCCAGTTGTAAGAATGATAACTTGCAACATTATGGCAGGCTTATAAGGTGATTACTACTGCTACTTAATTACAATTGATACAATATCAAATGCATGGCGATTGGAATTATGATCAAGGGCATAGATGTTCACAGCGACCTACAAAGTGCAGCATTCTGATATTTTGGTTGATCTATACCAGGGGTGGCGAACAAGTTAGACACAAAGAGCCGAAATCTTTAACTGTGAAAGTCAAAGAGCCACACCACGCGCTGACCTGCCAAGACAGACACACACACGCACACACAAACACACATAATTAAAACCATATATTTTTCTAATAACACACTCCTCTTCTTACAACACAACCCTCAAGTGTCCACCCTCAACACA